>OMLP01010945.1:13454-36725 GCA_900302685.1 Spondyliosoma cantharus | reverse complement strand
GCAGGGAGACCCTTTGTCCCCCCTCATCTTTAATATTTCTATGGAACCACTTGCACAATTTATTAGAAAGTGTCCTCAGATCTCACCAATCACAATAGGGGCTACGTCCCATTCAATATCGCTTTATGCGGATGATACACTAGTCTACACCGCCGATATTCAACAGTCTCTCCCTCATATTTTAAAAGTTTTGGAGCAATTTGGCTATATATCTGGATATAAAGTTAATCTGGCAAAATCGGCACTAATGCTACTCAATACAAATACAAGTAAGGTGATACTTCCACCACAGATTAAAGTCATGAATGAGGTCACATATCTGGGTATTAAGATTAATACTTCCCTAACATCTATTGCTAAAATCAATTATACCGTAATCCTGAAGAAGATAGCGGAAGATGTTGGGAGATGGAAACACTTGCCAGCATCAGTCCCAAATCGAATATCAGTTATTAAAATTAATATTCTACCGTGCATCAACTTTATTAGTTCTATGCTACCACTCTCACCCCCTGCAGGATACTGGCAAAAACTCGACACTATACTGAGGCGATATGTGTGGAACGACAGACGGCCAAATATAAAGTGGTCAGTTTTGCAACTAAGAAAGTCTGATGGTGGTTTGGCCTGTCCGAATTTTAAATTATATCACTGGGCATTTATGTTGCGAGGTATAAGCTTCTGGATGGATGATGATAAAGAGTCATCTTGGAAAAACATTGAAAAAGAATTAATGGCACCTACAAGGCTAAAAGACTTCATTCTCTCGGGGATATCAGCCAAAAAATGCAGTTTCTATTACGGTCCAATCTTTACTCATACGCTCCATGTGTTTAGATCGCTGGAAAGATTTCTGAAAGTTAAGAATGGCTGGTTCAAGGAATCCCCAATATGGAATAACACCCATCTTCTATCCGGGGGGAAACCCTTCACTAACAGGGCATGGGAATCTAAAGGCATTCGTACATTAAATAATATTAATGGATCAAACTCTATCCTAAGTTTTGAACAGCTGGTATCCAGGTACAATGTGGATAGACATTCCCTTTTCTTCTACTTCAGAATAAGATCAGCCTGTAAGGCCTATAAGGTTCCCTGGGGTTCGGAGCAGGGAGAGCATCCTATTTTAAAGTGGATTCAAGTTGCACTAAGGAGAATAATATCATATATTTATGACAAATTACTTTCACAACAGTACTCACCCACATCAGGAGTGAAAGCTTGGATCAGAGACAGAGCTGAAGTGGGAGATGAACCAAATTGGAAGGTGATTTGGAGTAATGTTTTTAATGCCCAAATCCCAAATCATCAATATATACACTTGAAATTTTGTCATCGAGCATATATCACTCCAAGAATTAGACACCAGATGAATCTGACACAGGACCCCATTTGTGCATTCTTTCCTCAGGGAACCGTAAGCGTTATGCATGTTATGTGGGAGTGTCCAGGAGTTTTGGTATTTTGGGGGAACGTCATTCGAAATCTGGAATTACTGACTGACGTCAAGCTGCCGATGGATCCCTATGTACATTTGCTAAATGATGACACTGACCTGGACATGGGGAGAAACTCTAGGAAGATTTGGCTTGCAGGCCTGACTGCAGCTAAGAAGATGTTAGCACAACGCTGGAAGCCGCCCCACGATATTTCTCTTACACACTGGCTTAACAACTTCTTGGACATTTCTTACATGGAGCTATCCTCAGCACGAATCAACAACGCAAGACTAAATATTATGGCAATGTGGAAAAATGTCATCAGTAACCTTGAGGACCTTCTTAATAAATGAACCCAGTATGTCACTGTGGTGGTGTTAAAATGTCAACCACCTTCGAAGGGAGCAAAGGGGTGAGGAGGGGTGAGGGGCACCAAATCGCACAACATGACAATTTCTACATAATGTTGTTTTATTAATGATTTGTATCTGTATTTCTTTTACATTTTCTACAGCAACCTTTATTAATTACTTACCAAACTCTATAACTGACAGTGACTCACTACATTTAGCTGATAAGATATTAGAATATAAAAATGTGTGCCTCTAATGACTTTATCATCCGAGAGTTGTCCTAATGGACAGCTTTATTACTGATCTTCAAAGCAAAACATTTTCTATTAACCATTCGTAAATAATGCTAAACCCTTTTGTAAAGGACATGTCTAATGAAAGACTTATGAAGCACAATTCATCCAGGGACATTAACACAGCACTCCAGAGGACAGGCTTTATGTGTTTTGTGAGAACAAGGTGAAACTGAAAGTGAGGTTCATTTTTTGTTTCCCCCCAAGAACACAAGGGGTCTACTTTCTTTAACCAAAACATCCTCCATCATGCTGTTTTCTTTAGGCTGGATGATTATGAAAAAAAGTTGTGCCTCAGGAAGGGAAGCTCTTTGTGGTAGACTGGGTTTGTCAACCTCGGGAGAGTATTTTGTTCAAGACCAAACTGCACAATAAGCTTTAATTTTGTAATGAAATTACATGTTTGATAGCTGCAACTATACTTTGGTGTCTTGTTAACCGATGGTCCCAGAAATCAAATTGAATAACTGTTGCAGTATGAAAACACAAGACACGCAAAGGCAGGCTGGCAAAAAAACCAAAAACATGCTTTAATACCAAAACAAAATAACAAAAGAAGTACAAACCAGAAGGTCAGAGAACAAGGGCAGGAATTAAAAAACACAAGGGCAGAAAACATGAGGAACAATGCAGAGACACCAGGAACAAAACAGATGGACTGCCTAAGAGGGAAGGGACTTAAATCCACAAGGGAGGCAGGATTTATGAGAGAGAAACTTAATCAAAAAAGGCAGGAAACAGAAAAGGACAGGAAATGGAAAGTAAGACGTGACACAAAAGGATGAAACTCCCAAAATAAAATAATTGATTAAGCCAAAAACCTAAACCATGACAAGATAATGTGTCAGATAAAAGGGCTCATAGAGAAAATGCAACACAGTATTAAAATATTCCACATGTAGTCTGTATAATACTCTATGCTCATGTTCCATCAGTGAAGGGATCCGTTAATCTTTCCTCTCACAGCTGAGCTTCTCCCACCAACAGACTGACGTCAGCACCTAAAAACAGCCTCGTTCATTGTTTTCATATCTAATATGTACTTGTTTTGAAAGCACGTTGTCCTCCTGGGCCACAAACAACTTTTTTTTAAAAATGTAATTTCATCATTTTGTGCAGAAAGCTCTCAGGTGTGTTTTGACTCAACTGCACTTTCCCTCGGAGCGTCCTCGCTGGCCGACTGCTGCTGTGAACGTCTGTCCTTCAGGTGTCACGGCACAGCAGACCTCCTAGACGCTGACAAAAGCCTGAAGAACTGGAGTGGTCTCCTCTTGTTCTTCCAGGAAAGAATTCAAATGGAAATTAGGGCTGCTGTTTCCTTGACAACCAGATTTGACCAATTTAGATTTTTTTTGTGTCACACTGATCAACGAGGTGCTCTCGCTCACACCTTCGACACGTGGTGTAAATGGCACTTTTCCCTCAATCTTCAATTGAACATCTGTTCTTGAACTCATCTCTCATAGCAGTTTCTTCCTGCCTTTTCTCCTCTCCGGCTTTTATCATCCTGTCACCCACTCAGTCCATCTACTGTATCTGTAACTCAGATGGCCCTGGCAATAATTTTTTCTGTGTTGCCTTTGTGTCTATGTTTCACTCTCGAGTCAGTAGCTCTTGTAGTGTATGGGTGACGATGATCCGTGAGGCTCTCCATAACCTACAGTCGTATACATTATCCTCACTGCTGCAGACCTTGACCTCAGCTGGCTTCCTGAAAAGATTCCTTTACGGTAAAAACTAAAAGTCGGTGCACTGACATCAGGGGACTGTTCAGATGAGAGTCACATCCATTTTCACTCTTTTAGCAGGTTTCTTTCCAGTGAGCCACAGGGAACGCTGATGATCATCTGCCACTCCACTGTTGGTGTGTATACTCAGATGTGATCTGTGCCTCTTTGCAGCGTTACGTAAGCCTTTTTGCCCCCCTTGTTTTGTCATGTGAGTGGCTTTTTTCTTTTTTTTTCTGCTGTCTGTTTAGGTAACAACAGTGTTTGTGTATTTTTTTGAGTGTGTGTGTTTTTGCGAGTGCTTGCATGCATGTGTGTGCGTCCGAACGATGCTTCTATCAGGCACGCTGTACTCTCTTCCATCTCATTTCACACCTTTCTGACACCCTCCCCCATATTGCACCTTCGCTAATGAGTGCAGACATCCAGCGACCCTGAAGAAGACTGTGCAGTGACGAAAGCAATGTTAAAGGTGCGATATGTAAGAACTGGCCGCCTGTTGAACCCATGCTACAAACTAAAAGGGGGCAGTATATCACCTCAGTAACCACTAACTGCCTTGGACATTACATTAAAGCTTGGATACAGTGTTGGAGGGAGATCTTCATTCATTCCCATGAAGACTGCTTCGTGGGGCATGAAGCAAGAAAAGCTTGACTAAATTACCAGGATCTTCTGTGTTGTGTGGCCCACAGATCATGCGCTAACTCCCAGTTCAGTGCCCAGCTAACTTGAATAGAGATAAAATGATTAATTCTTTCTGCTTTTCTAGGCTTTCCAAATGGTCAAACAAGTCATTTTATGGAGGTTTCGGCACTTGAAAAAAATGTATCCACCATTTTTTTGGGCGCAGTGCACCACGTGATGATGTAATTACACTGTTTGGCCACTACGAAAGTCGAAGCCTGGTGCTCTTCATGGGTAGATATCGCTTCAATACAACATATAGACGTGGTATTTCTTCACACTGATCATTTTAGCTAATTGTATTACATCTTTTACTTTCTAATGTTTGGAACTAATATCCTTACATACTGCACCATTGCTCCTGTGTCAATGTGATGCAGATAAGAAAATATAGGAGAATCATGTAAACATGGTGTTATTCTCTCTGTATTTTTGTACCTGCACTATGGGTTTCAGATTTCCTGCATTTGCAGAAAAATAGCGTGTGCAGAAAATGTTTGCATACAAAGTCAATACGAAAATTGCTGACCAGTGCTGCTCAGACTCTAAGTGCTCCAGTCAGTTTCCGCCTTTTCTTTAGCAAAAAGCATATTTTTTTCATTTCACACTGCGCAATCACTAACACCCTCAGCTTTTCTTGTTTCTTCACCACGAACATAATTTCAAATCAATACAACAAGCAGATTGAACATGAATATTTGGCTCACTGCTTCAGTGTTCTGCTCTGCGCCGCACAGCAACTCTTTTCACAACATTGTTATAATTTATAAGTGGCACAGAGAGCATACAGGATGACAAGACATGAATAAGCTTTGTGTGGGTCAAGGACAGAGGCTCTGCCATCGCACAAATCCCCCCAGTAGATGACTGCGATGACTAATGCTGCTCCATGAAAAGAAGAGCTGCCTCAGACCTTGACGTTAAGAGAAACCGTTAACAACAAATAGCCTACATGTGTGCCTTATCTTTCTGAGGGCTGCAAACTGTCTCTGCCTACGTGACGTTATTGCCCCTTGAGAAGAGAGAAACATCAGCTCTATAAGTCAGCCTTATTTCTAAAGGCACTCTGCTATTGTCTACATTGTTATTTATTAGCTGAGACAATGTGTGTCACAGCCACAAACATTCCCAGTGAATGCATGCTGTCTCTGACGTGTCAGAGCCAAACTGAGCTGGCTGCCTGCGCCAGACGGAAATCAGAAAACTCATCAAGTCCTAGACTCAGAATAATCACTGTTGCATAACTAATTGTCCGCTGAAACGGCTGAACCTCTGCCTGTTATCACTGCTGTGAGAGAAAAACATACTAACAGATGAAAATAACATCTTGAGAGACGAGATTTTCTTTTTCTTTTCCTTTCTTTTCTCTGTCTGAGTGTAATGTTCTGTAAATCACAGCTCTCACGTCTGGGGAGGTGTAGTGTTTAAAGTTATTAGCACTGAAGTCGGGGAGAAGCCTTCACAATTTACAAAAGGAACCTCGCTAATTATGTTAAGAAAGGAACAAAACAAAACATTAAATGGATTCGACAGGCATCAGTAAGCTTGCAATCAGTGGCACTGGCGCTACGAGTATTGGTTGAAGTGATAAACTATTCATGCAACTAATTAATTTCTAATCGACTCTAAATTATTTCTTTATTTAAAAGATACCATTTCTTATTTATTCCACGAGGTGTTTACATTTGAGTGTCAGTCAGGGTTCCTCGTCTGGATTCATGCTGAGTGTAGCCGCTGCAAAGAAAAACATCACAAAGTGCAGGAAGAAAACCGTCTCAGAGGACGCTGCAGCACTACACAAATAACCATGTTCCAATTTCCTCTAAGTGATTACCCAATTGTGCTGACAACTCAGCAAGTTTAGAGACTCGTAAAAGCCTGAGTACCTCATTTTCTTGGCTGCCCATTTAAAATGTTATACTCTCTATCCAACCCTTTCCCTGTCCAATTACAATCACATAAATGTCGGGCAGAGAGGAAAAATAAGCAAAAAAACAAGAATCTAACAGACAAATTAATTTTATGCTCAAAAAAGGGACTGTGTGAAAATGATTGTTGTGAGGAACAGAGCTGAACTGTACATGATATTTGCTAAAAAAAAAAGAATAATTAACATTTTACAATATTAATAACACTCTCAGCCTCAGTTTATCAAAACACAATCCTGCCTCCTGGAAAAACAGATTCAACAACTAATTTGCAAAAATATATGTTTTGAGGGAAACTATAAACTCCAGACTGGATTACATTTTCTTTCAACATAATGAGGAAATTGTAATTGTTTGTTGTATAGAAAAAATTTAGATACTGAAGGAATCAGTCAAATGCTTCCTGATTTTGGTGCTGATGGACCTGAGCACTGTAATATTTCTGTAGCTGGAATGAACAAACGGGGTCCAGACTCCGCTTCCCAGGAAAAAACAGAGATATGACCCATACCATTAAATTTATCATTGAAAAGATATCATTTCAAACTATGTAATTGTATGCATTGAAAACACTTAGAAAGATGCAAAATAACATGTTTTTTAATTGGTTCCCCCCTCCACATGTCTCAAAGTGGTTTGGTCCACTGTCTATCAACCTGCACCTCCACTCTGTCTGCCTGTCTGTTGGTACCAAGTAGCTGTGTCTTCTAACATGCTGGCACAACCCTGAAGTTATTCACCTTTCATTATCCAGTATAGTTTTGTAGTATCTTTTGTAGGACCTGTGGGGAATCGCTGTACAGTAATGATTCTGTCTACTGTCCCTCCCAACATTGCAGTACCCTTTGTTGTATAAGAAATAGTAAAAGAAAAAAATATATAAATATATTACCTTCTCAGTTGGGCGGCTGTAGCTCAGCGGGTAGAGCAGGTCGGCTATCGATTGGAAAGCGCTGGTTCAAATCCCGGCTCCGGCTGAGCTGCATGTCGGAGTGTCCTTGAGCAAGATACTGATGTGCAGTTGGCACCTTGCATGGCGGCCTCTGCCATCAGTGAGGGCCCTGCGATGAGCTGGCGACTTGTCCGGGGAGTACCATGCCCTCTCCCGGAGACAGCTGGGATTGGCTCCAGCAACAAACCCCATGACCCCATGAAAGGGATAAAGCGGTTACGGACAATGACATGACATGACATGACCTTCTCAGTTTCTTGACACCTTAAAACAATATCAATACAGTTCCTAAATCCTAAAATCTATACAAATCCAGCTGTAAACAACTCTTCATATCAACAGCGTATCCTTGACTTTGAATGAAGATTTGCACAACTCCCAGCCCCAGTACCTCAAAACAAAACAAGTCAACTGGAAAATACATTAAACAGATCATCTGCAACAGAAAATAATCCTTGAAACATAATTCCAGACGGATTCTATTTTCTTTAAACATGATGAGGAAATGTTATCATGGCAAAAAACGTTGAAACGGAACGAATCGGCGAAATGTTCGCTGACATTGACTACAAATACAGCTCATTCAGGCAGCGAATACATGCCACCACTACATGAATGGAGAACAATTTAGTAACATGTACACCAAATTCGTAGGAGACAGGGTTGCAAAACAACATATTTAAGAGTGAACCGGGGGCATACGCAAGCTTTTGGTGGACTGGGCACATTTTCTTTACTCTTTGGGTGCTGATGGACTTCAGCATCGTAATATTTTTGTGAAATGTGGGAGGAGAAAAAGCTTGAACATTCTCTTCCAACCTCCCGACAAACATAGACTACCCTCCCTTAATGGGCAAAAAGTGAAATATATAATTTAATATATAAGTGTCGTACAGTCACTGAATCCTCAAACGTATCCAGCTGTAAACAGCGATTCATTACAGCCATCATAAACAGTGTTTCTATTATTAATGTCCCTGAATTAAAAAACATTCTCACATGTGAATGTAAACATGCTGGAGTTATCTACATGTTTGTGGTCCTTGAAGAGGCTTTAAAATATTCTGTTTTGACGCATGCTTTTTTTTTCCTCGGGTGCAAGACTGATTTGCAGGCCACAGCATGGCTTGTTCTGGTTCTGCACCATGACTGCAAAGTATCAGAGCAGGGCCTCTGTGGCTTGTCCACAAGTTGATAAACAAAACAAACGACGCTGCACCGCCATGTTTCATAAAGGATGCAGCATTTTTTGCTGACAGATAAAAAAAAAGAAAAGAAAAGCTACAACAATGTTTCAAAGCCTGTGCTCTTGTTTATCTCTTAGCCTCTGTCACCATGCCGGTTAATGGCTGTGCTCGCTCAGTTGACACTGCCTGCACGCACGCACATGCGCACGCACGCACGCACGCACGCACACACACACGCACACACACACACACGCACACGCACGCACACACACACACACACACACACACACACACACACACACACACACTTTTCCTCTTGCCACAAAGAGACACCCTATTAGGTTGAACAAAATTCAGATTTAGTCTAAAATTAATCAGGTTGCTGGCTGCACAATCTCTGGGCGCTGTTAGCCTGCTGTTTTGTCGCTCCAGTCTTTTCCCAGTAATGACTGACTTTTCTTTTCCTTCCCCTCCGGTTTATTTTGCTGCTTTTTCAGTCAGCGGCATCCCCACAGGGAATATTGATCATACAACAACATGTCTTGTGCATTCATGAGGAATGTGACCTAAATAAATAGTATGGATGTCCTGTCCCGAGGATCGCTGCAAAGACAACTGTCTGCAAGACGCAGAAATGTGGTGTCAAGTTGTCAGATTTGATTTTACGGTTTCTTGGCGTTAGTGACACTTCTTGTCTGTTTTTCAGCGTGTGTGAACCCATCATCCTACAGAAGAACATCGATAACAGTGAAAGATCACCCTCACACTGCTATCGATCTACAAAGTGCCATTGTGGCGGTGAAACGATGGCAAAATGATATGACCGCATCACACAGAAATTGCGCTATCTTTAGTGCACTTACAGCAGGGCCGTATTTATATCGATGAGGACACAGCCCTCCCACCATTCATATATGCTCAAAATGTCCACAGACCAAACAGAAAAGGCTTGAGAACGCAAGGTGCAAATGTAAAATTTTTTTTACATTTATTTATTAACTTAATTCAAAGAAACACTGTCCAAAAGTATATTGGTACAAACATAAAAAATAGGAAAATAACAACTCTAACTAAGGGCCCTATTAACTTAAACTGAGGTCAACTTAAATAAACAGCATCTTAACTCAACATACCTGACCTCCTAAATGAGACAATAGGTGGGGGTTATATACACTCTGGCTAGGCCAACACAAACACATAGGGGGGGAAACAAACAAACCACTACTTCCCTAATGCAAACAAAACATAATGTGAACAGAGACTACAAATGAAAACTTATACATACGCAATATAAACACTCAATTCATGAAATAAACTTAAACCTCTTAATCATATCAAGTTAATCGATCTGAAAGAAAAGACAGCCTCCCCTCTGGCACCTCCAAGGTGGCCTCCTCCATTTCCTGCCCTGCTTCCATATGAGGCCATCTTGAATGGCGCCGCTTCCTTTACAGAGCTGGGTAGAGCTGCACACAAGACAGTTTGAGTGCGTGCACCAAAATGCGTGCACTCAAATTAATCAACAGCTGTCAATAAACGTAATGTATGAAAAGAAAAGACTGTGTGTCCTTATTTGAAATGAAAAGAATGACAAAACTACTCAACTTAAAGGTGGTCACCATGTGTGGCCACCACACCACACCCCAGCAATCTTTCACACACTACAAGCAAAGCTCACCTACCCACAGCAGTCGAGGACTAATAATAATAATAATAATCTTTATTTATGTATAAAGCACCTTTCTTAACAAAGATATGAGACGCTTTCAAAAATAATAAAATACACAAAGAAAGAAATCCACAGTCCAGCGGAATTAAACAATTTAAATAAATAATCCAGCTCTTGCTTGTAGGCAACTGATAGAGACACGGAAGGTCTCATTTTTCATGTCATGTTACTTAATTGGCAGGTAAAAGTCTTCCCACAGTCAAAGATAAGTTCAGACCCAAAGGTTGAATATACAGCACAAAGCTCATATACACTGCTTTGTGTGTGTGATAGTGATGCAATGTGACAGGCAGCAGAAGCTCAGTTCTCTACAGTGCTTCAGCTCTGACAGCTGCAGAACAAACAGGTACCACCAAAGCCTCAGAACATGTTTTCTCTGCAGTTCCTCTCCCATCTAATGCCATATGAGCTGAAAGATACCGGCAACCCGGAGGAATAAAATGTCAAGATGTAATAAGGTATGTGTTCCTTTTTTTCTCTGACCTTTCAGAAGTAAGGTTACCGGCTCATTTCAGAACTGCTGCACAAAAACACTGTGTACAGATAAAGTCGTTTCACTGGGGATTTCAAAATGGACTCTTAGCTGAACTCACCAGAATTCTCCACTCTTCACACCTAGGTGCAAAGACTTCCCAGAAAACCCAGTTTTGAGCTACTGTTGGTCAGGGTGACAGACCCCCACTGACCAGGTAGTCAAAACTCTAGCCTCTTCTTTTGTTCTTTTCTCTTCTCGCACTGGACGGCTGATAGACACAATTTAACCCAAAATACCTATCGATGCTTGCAATTGCAACCTGATATGGATACAAAATAAATCCACTCATTACTGCAGCAGCCAGTATGATAGTTCGATCGATAGAAGCTGATGTGTCAGTGTATTAAAAACATTTTATCTTTTTAGATTTAATCAATCAGCAGCTGACAGGAGTCTGCCTGTGTTGTGTGATCATTCAAGAATCAAACGTGCATCATCGTCACTTAATCCTCGTGCCAAAACCCGACGTCAAGCCCACTTCAAATTGTCTGCACTCTGTTGCCTGCCATCAGCATGATGGGTTCGGGAGGCAGCGTAATGCATCCCAAGGTTTCCATTGGGCTGATGAGTGATGCGAGTAATCATGCTGTCTGTACAGACTAATCATGAGTGATTCTCCCCGAGAGAAGACAAGAAAAACATAAAAACAACAGCAGCGGCGGCGGCAGCATTTTGTTGGTGTCGGCTCCTGACCCATTTCTCTCTCTTTTACAACACATTTCCACCACGTCTGAAAATGGTATGAAAAGTACAGAGACACATATGGTTCAGCATATACACCATTACAGAGAGCACCTACCCTGCATTCATGCATCAGAGTATTTTTAGTCCTGTTCATTAGGATAGATAGCCCTCCAATCTAACACTGTGCTTCATCATAGATCCAGCAGCAGTAGCAGGTGTCATATACTGTTTTACCACCCGGCTGGAACTGAAATTAAACTTGTTGAACTCATACCGTGAGCTGCTTTGTAAGTCATTTCATGCCGGTGGGGTGTGCCGTCCCACACGGACCATTTTTGTTGAGATTGTGATTGTGATCAGGGCTCCAGTTCCAGAGCCGTGTAGCGTAAAGGCGAGATAATTGTCGAGAATGTAATTTACTGTCCTGCCCTCTGGAGGTGTCATGGGCAGTGCTGCCAGATTGGTTTGATGCTTTCCAGCCCAATAACTGCTCAAAATCTGAAAAGTAAAGCAAAACAAATGAGGTCATAAAGAACAGCAACCGTATTGTGGGTCCTCACAATTTTTCATTATGACATAATAATTAAATAACAACTCAAGTGTTCACAGAAGCGCTACAATAGAGAAAAGGCTACGTCTCACAATGCAACTTTAGAACTATTTTTCCATTTTCGCTGTCTGTCTGAAAAAATAAAAGGACAGCAAGCATAACAAAATAATATATATATATATATACATATATATATATATATATTGTTTATCTAACTTGGTAAACTGCAACAAGCCTTGACAATAGCCTAAAGTCCCTCCAAAATGCATAACGAGGGAGAGAACAAGAGAAGGTGAGGCGGAGAGAGAAAAAGAAAAGAAAGCACACATGAAATCGCCCAACAAGTGATGATGTAATGTTGCCAGCATAGCGGTTTCTCCAGTGTGTTGATAGGGTCGCTTGATGGTGACTTATGTCTCCTCTCAGGAGAAGAAATAAAAATGATGTCATGTCAATTTGTGCAGAGTGACTGCATAACTGATGAATACAATTTATGAATGTAATGAAACCGCCCAATCTGGCAACTCTGACCTTTGGTTGAATTCAATGAAACCAACGGGAGGTTTCATCTATATTTATAGGTGTATGTCAACAACAACAAGCTCTCTGAGACTTTTTAGGTAGCATACTCTGTAGCAATGCTATGATATGCTAATATGCTTACAGTTACAATGCAAATTAGTTCATGCTGTAGTTTTTACAGTGTTCACCATCTTAATTCAGCATATTGGCATACTAACATTTAATCAGTATTAAAAGTAACCAGATGTTGTAAAAGGTACAGTAGTAAATCAACAGATTTCGGGTTTGCCTGGGTTCTTTAGCTGGGAACATTGTGCCAAACAATCTTTCATAACATGTTCTCAAATGGCAAACATTCGTCTTGCAGACATCTGCACGAGTTAAGTCAGAAAGGTGACGTATGGCGAGTGTTTGCTAGCCTCAGAAGCGTTAGCAAAGCCTCCATGTCATGTTTTTTTTTACGTAACTTCTATTTGTTTCGATGTCTGTGAGATGTCTGCCTATGTGGGCTGTCTGGGTTGAGAATATTTCTCAGGATAAGCGAAGACCTGCTTGTGGTGCTTAAGGAATTCAGTCTGTTAAGGAATTTCCATATGTTAAGTCTTATAGTGTCATAGTCATACATTTGTCAATATACTCTGCTCAGCTGGGAGGAAGGGTTGTCCTGAGGTCAAGATCCAGGTCACAGTGAGCAGCTGTAGAGATATAAAGATGCTGACAACCAGACAACCAAGGTCAGGTTCTCTTCCTCCAGCATCTTGATCTTCACTGTGTCATACGAGAGACGCCATGATAGAACAAACTCCATATTCTCCCATCAAATGCAACATGATTTAGGTAAGCACGTTTCCACAGAGCACTCTGTCCACAGCCCAGAAGTCTCCTTCAGAACTTGCAAGCATTTCATTGTGCCACATAGTGTAAGTAAGTAGAGTAAGGTATCACGTCTCTTGAGTCTCCTGTCTCACCTAGGTTAATTAGATGAACAAAAGAATCATCACCACAGTCAAAGTCATTCGGATTGAGCCTCTGGGAACCATCAATCTCTATACTGAATTTCAGAACAATCCATTTATTAGCCTTGTTGTTGAGTTAATTCAGTCTGGACCAAAATGGTGGAGAAACTCACTCACAGAATGCTGCTAGCATGACTAAAATCTCTAGTGTTGTTGAGATGTAGGCTGACGTTTGGTTGGCTGGGACTGACTCCAGCCCCCTGGGACCCTCCAAAGGCGTTTATACATAAAGGCTGGATGGATGGATGGATGGATGGATGGATGGATGTGGATTACCAGAAATCCAATCAGAAGCTTCAAACAAACACCACTGATTAATGAAAGAGAGATGAGCTTGCTTAACCCTCAAAAAGAGCCAGATAATTTTAATTACTGCTCTTCATCTTAAGAAGACCCACAAGATCCATCTATCAAGAAAACAGTTAAGAGGAAGGCATCAGTGTCTTTGTTCACCACACTGGTCCTACTCGTTTGACTGTCCCAGCTCTGTGTTGCACTGATGGCGGTTGCTTAAAGGAGGAATTTGATAAAGGTCACATTGCAGAGTTTATAAAGCCTGCTGCAGCTATGAACACTACAGACGCAGCCATGGGAGGATTGTAGTGGGTCTGTCCTCAAACAAACAATTACCCCAGAGTAATAGTCTGAAACTGACGGCACGCTTGTACACGCGTGCACCAATTACAGCCGACACACACGATCACATGCACCTGCGTGATCCTAATGGTTTCTGATTTCCACAATAACGGGCTTCAGACAAAAGGCAGCAACAGATAAATGAGTGCTTTGGCAAGCATTTCTGTAATTAAGGATTTATGTGACATGGTGTCAGCTGAATCGGTCAGGCAGCGGCCATAAAAAGTGTGTGAATGTTCCAGATGCATTAAAGGAACAGTTCGGCCCAAAATGAATACGAATCAGTATGAATATGAATTTTAAAAGCTGAAATCTTCAATGTGGCTGCTAAAGTAAAAACTATGCCAGATTATGCCACAACGCCGTTCCTGCTGTGAAGCTCCACACATGTTTTGTAGACTCTGAAACTTCGACACGGAAGTGGGAAAATTATGACTACATTTTTCATTTTTGGCTGGACTTATCCTTCATCCAGCCAAACATGAGCAGCTGCATTGGTTAAATATTGACCCGCAGCAAATACAGAGCTCTCAAATGAACGTGCCTGCATGTCCGTATGCCTGCCTCAATGTGTTTGCTCACACAGATGTAATGGATACCTGCACAATTACACCCAGGCAAGCTGCGAAATGTAAAGGGCAACAACACAATTTGTAGAACCCACTTGAAAATCCCCCACTTGACTGCTGCTGTAGGCTATCAGAACCTTCTTAAATATTTCATCAGCCTTGTTGCTGGCAGGTAATTGCATCACTCCCTTGGTTTAATAAGGTAATTTCATGGAGGTGACTGCCTAGTGAGGATAGTCAGTCCTCTAATGGAGGCAGCCACAGTCCGTGGTGAGTGGGGAGAGGAGAAGCACCTCGGGGTTGGAGGCAGGCAACAATAAGAGGAATGGCTCAATAAAGTCTTGTCTAATTGAGCTGCGAAGCTACAAAAAGGAGAGCTGCTCAGATCAGGGTTTGACTGACGTTATTCGTTGAGTTGCTGAGTGGCAGGTGGAGGGGAAAAAAAGTGTTTAAGATGACAGCCAAAAAATGAATAAATAAATGAATGAATAAATAAATAATAGCGGATGTGATGAAACATTATTGTATGCTGGAGCTAATTAAAGCACTTTGACAAATGGTGTGGCTTTTAGCAGAGGAAGGTTTAGGCAGGAAACAGCTTCCTCACATCTTGCTTTGTGCACCAGGGAAGCACAGAGAGAGAGAGAGAGAGACAGAGAGAGAGAGAGACAGAGAGAGAGAGACAGAGAGAGACAGAGAGAGAGAGAGAGAGCTCAAACCTCCTCCGTGCGCCTCATTTCCAATCCGCGGTCCACTCCTCGTGCACCCCTGTGCACCTGCTCTGGACACTTTGCGCCACAGTGACCTCACCTGCTTTTTATTCTTTCTTTTCTTTTTCTTTTTTTATTTCTTTCCAGACATGGAGTTCCCCACTCTTCTTCCCGACGCTCTAGCAGACTTTAACGAGCGCTTCTCGGTCTCACTAACTCCCTTCAACGTGACGCTCTCCGAGGATCTGCTGCGTGCGCCTCCGAGTGGCAACGAGACGAGCAGTGCTGCGAGCAGGGACACCACGAGTCTCATCATCGCCGTCTGTATCACGGCTCTGTACTCTCTCATCTGTGTGGTGGGGCTGCTGGGGAACGTGCTGGTGATGTACGGGGTGGTCAGGTGAGAGACACACCATAAAACACATAGCCAAAACTAATGAATAACAGCTGAAAGAGGGAAATGTACTATAATTTGCTGCTGCTGCTTACAAGACCAATGCAGATCCCCCATAATGGAGAATATAAATATTGTTTTAAATGGCATCAAAGCCTCACTACAAGCTCTTCTCTGGTTGTATTTGATGATCTAAGACTAACTCAATAACCCAGTGAGTTTAAAAGTGCCATATTTGCAAAAAAAACCCAACAACAAACATTTTCATTGTGTGACTTTATCATGATGCCCACTCTGTCAGTGTGTCTGAGAGCAGCACACACACGCGCACACACACACACACACACACACACACACACACACACACACACACACACACACACACACACAAGAGGAGGTGGAGGGCGGTACACTCTTCACTTCACTGCACCAATTACTGCTGTCAGGAATGATGTTGTAAACTCAAATGATTCGTTTGCTCGGTGAGCAAGTAGGCATGTTGCCAATCATAAGCAGTCACATTCAGTCGTGTGTTGGAGATTCAGAGGGTTCTGGTTTTGTTGGCTCGTTGTTGAGCAAACGCCGCGGAAATGGGGAAGGTCAATCAATCACTCCGCTGAGCAACTTCTTACGTCCCAGGCGTAATGTGCTCAAGACGAAATGCGTATTCCTGCACTTCGATTTATCAACCTCAGAACAATCAAACAAAGTGGATATAAAAGACTCTGTGCCCACTCTCTTCCTGGCAAAGCAATTACAGACACAAGGGAGATCATTGCCCGGTGTGCGATGTAGTACATCTCTTTAGGTGAGGGATTAAGATGATAAAAGACATCCCCTAGTCTTCCCTCATCCCTTTAGAGCCTGTAGCTGCAGTTTAATTAAATGTGACCGACTGCTGTCATATTCTGGACTTGTGTGGAGGAATCCATTGTTAAACAGGCTGGTCCCTGCCAAAAGAGAGAAAAAGACTCTGATATCTGATTTCAAGGAGGTGTTTTCAGCAACGCATTACATAGAAGTACAGTTTAATGGAGGCCTACAGTCACTTTGAGCAAAGCTCTTGCGCATTTGATGCAGTGCCATACAAAGCATTGTACATTTTAAAAGCTCTTTTAGCAGTTTGCTTTTTTTCAAGAGAAAACAGCATTGACAGAGAGAGGAAAAGGATTAGGTCGAACAATAAACTGGCTTCCATCCTTGAAACATTTTAATAGAAGTCGTGAGCCAGCCACATTCTTCTCTGCTGCAGGAGGTAGACCTTGAAATAACTTTTTCTGACAAACAGCAGCTCCAGTCAATTGACTGTGAGTCAGAATGACATCAGGGTACTCAGTGCTTCTCCTTAAATCAACCAGGTACACCAAGATGAAGACCGCCACCAACATCTACATCTTCAACCTGGCCCTCGCCGACGCCCTCGCCACCAGCACCCTCCCCTTCCAGAGCGCCAAGTACCTGATGCGCACGTGGCCCTTCGGGGAGCTGCTGTGCAAAGTGGTCATCGCCATCGACTACTACAACATGTTCACCAGCATCTTCACGCTCACGATGATGAGTGTGGACCGCTACATTGCTGTCTGCCATCCAGTGAGGGCGCTGGACTTCCGGACACCCGCCAAAGCCAAGATCATCAACGTCTGCATCTGGATCCTGTCCTCTGCTGTCGGAGTCCCTGTGATGGTCATAGCTATGACTAAGGTGACAGATAAAGGTAAGGGGGAAAAAAGTGCAGGGAATTACTAGCATTCTGTAAAAGCTTCTTTCATCAGCACACACACTTTTGCAGCAAGTGTTCAGGGAGCGATCACGCTGTTAAAGAGAAAACATTTAAGCTGGGTTATTAACTTAAATTGGCCTCTCCACATGGCCCTCCCATAAACTTCTAATTGTTTTAACTCCCAGGAAACACCGCCTGCACACTCAGATTCCCCAAACCTGAGTGGTACTGGGACACGGTGATGAAAATCTGCGTCTTCATCATTGCCTTCGTGGTCCCCGTCCTCGTCATCACCATCTGCTATGGTCTGATGATCCTGCGCCTCAAGAGTGTTCGTCTTCTCTCCGGCTCCAAAGAGAAGGACAGGAACCTGCGACGGATCACCCGCATGGTCCTGGTGGTCGTGGCGGCCTTCATCATCTGCTGGACTCCCATCCACATCTTCATCATCGTTAAAACCATGGTGGATATCGACCACAAGAACCTCGTGGTGATGGCCTGCTGGCATCTGTGCATCGCACTGGGCTACACCAACAGCAGCCTCAACCCAATGCTGTACGCCTTCTTGGATGAGAACTTCAAAAGGTGCTTCAGGGATTTCTGTCTGCCGTACCGCTCCCGTCTGGAGCAGAGCAGCTTCTCCAGAGCACGCAACAGCACACGGGAGCCCGTGTCTGTGTGCGCTCCTGCGCGAACCGAAGGACCGCCGGCGTGACTAGGCATGGAGCAGTGGAGGGGACAAACTCTTCAGAACGACCTACAGACTGAGGTCACACAGATCTCCACCACAGGAGTCTGAGTCTGTAGATGCAGACTTTTAACTAATGTTTATGTAAATGATCAAGTGTGTTTTTGGTTTCATATGATGGGACTACTTCGTCCCAACAGGTTTGTGAAACACAATACTTCAAGGATTGATCACAAACATGCCTGTGTGTGCCTGTGCGGGAGGAAATGGATACGCTTACTGTATATGTACATATATAGTTTATAATGAAACAATATGGACAAACACATGGAACTCTCCCAGAAAGTATTGTGATAGTGATATGTTTTTCGGAAGAAAACAGGAGTTAAAAGTGTTTTGCCTCGAAGCTGTAAAGGGGTTTTAGGTGTTCACATCCATAGTAGGAACAACAGGAGGAACTGACGATGGCTGCAGCAGAGCGGTAAACATACAGTTGTCTGCTGATTTCCTGTCGCAGGCATCAGCAGGGCATTTATGTGCAGCTAAATATGATGAAACATGATGACTTTGTTTAGATTAATGCTAACTTATAAAATGTCTTTATTATTTGAGAGACCATTTATGAAGGGCTATAATTCCTATACTGTTGATATGACACCTTCAAATTACACCGATGATAACTACGATTCGTTTTTTGACCAATCACAGCAGAGAAAAAGCTGTCAACACAACACTGACATATTATCGTCTTTTAAAGATATTTAGAGGTACAAATGGAATATCGTGTTCATAATTCCACGTTCATTAGTGTATAAACATGTGAAACTAAGAATTGTTGTGTTTTTCTGATCTTGGAATGAGCCTTTCATATCTAAAGAGGGGCCTCTTTTTTCACTTTTTCACATTTTTAGGAGCAGTCTTAGTGAGGTCACTCAGTTGGTAGCAACAGCTAAATTACATTTGGTTTCAGGTTGATGCTGCTGGAAGTGTGTCATTGTTTTAGGTAACTGCCTGTTTAATCCTCTCCCTCCTCTCTGCGTCACCACTTGAACAGTTGTGATCGCTGGACGTAGCAGCGAACAGCAGGATCCTGCTCTTTATGTGTTCACAGGCAGACAGGACCGCCTCCTTATAGAGTTCTCTGTCCTGATTGGATAAAGTGGGCAGTGATACCAGAAAAATGTCTTTTGTCTTTTAGTGCATGAGCCAGAGGAGGAGAGACATGAGTTACTGACCAAACACTCTGGAATATATAGCTATTTGACATTTATTCCAATAAAAAAAATCACTTACATCAGCTTTATTGGCCACATGACAAAAGGAGGGTCAATATTCACTGAATTGTCTCTGTTTTTGGTCTTTACCACCTCCTTAGGGAAATATCTGCCTTTTTAGTTGTTAGAATTCACCACTATGTTCATCCGCAAGTTGCTAAATTTGTTTGTTTGCTATTCGCTGTTGGGAAGAGAGCGTACTGTTGGTTTCAGAGTGTTTTTGCTTTACAAAGCTGCCTGCAGTGGGTAAACAACACAAGAGCAGTGCAAGTGAACCGAAACAGTCAAGAACCAAAACAATGAGCTGAAAGACGCTATAACGCTCTGTAGAGCTGAGGAGACCTGCAGAGTGCAGTGATTATTCTTTGTGGGGTTTTAACTGTGAGCAACTCTTTTTGCATTAAACACAGTCATTTGATCCATTGTTAATATAAAAATATGTTTTATAGCAACTTTAAAGCTGAATTGACTTTAACCTCAAAGCTCAAACTCAAAGCTCAAACACAATGTTTATCTAGACTGCTAATAGTACTGTCACTCAAACTCACAGTGACAGCAATGAGTTTAGCTGAGACCAAACATTCACGTTACTACAGACGAGATGAAGGCAACACACATTAATAGGGAAAATAAGTAAGTAAGAAGACATCTTTTAAGCACATTTTCAAAGAATAGTCAAACCGATGACTCTAATGTTGGCACTGCTAAAATGCAGCTCTGCTTCAAAAGGCCTCTCTATATGAAGTGTAAAGATGATATTGTTCTGTGACAGCATCTTAAGTGACAATGTGATTTAATTTTGTTTCAATGTGCCGTCAAGCTGTTGTGACATTAAGCTTCACTTATAACCAGTGAGTGCAATCAAATGTTGTATAACATTATGTGTATTTACACTAAGTGCTATCAATGTTCAGTGAAGCATTCTAAATCTTACAAATATATATATTGTTTTCTGTTTTCTGTCTGGACAATCTCTAACTTCTTTTATCACCATCACTGTATGGAGGCTATCCACAAAGATTTCCTGCAGCCAGTATGTTCAGCTAAATGAAAATATGTACCGTAATGCCTTATTCAGCATTATGTTTAGTTCTGGTTCTGTAGAGAAAAAGTGCTTGATCTTTAAGTGTCTTGTCATTTTGTGTTTCAACAAATGCAGTATATAAAGTACCTTATTGTATAGGTGTAAAAACTGATTTTTGTCTCTTGTAAGTGCTCTCAATTTGAAATAATGTTGTAAATATCTTTCAGTTTTCTGTTCTTTGTGGTTGATGTTACAGATGTTGTGAACATTTATATATTTATACTCTTTGTAAATGCCAGTGAGGCCTCGCGGGAGACATGTAATTTGTTGGCACAATCAAGAATGGATTATCGATCAGGGTGATGTTAACAGGGTCCAGCGGCTTTTGACCGGGTCAGAGGCTGCCCGCCACAGGGACAAATATGACTCATCTGAAGAGTGTTTGTAAATGTCAGTGAATACATGGATGCACAATATTGAATAAGTCAGGGGTGATATTGGAGTTTCTGGTCACCAGATTCTCAGAGGAATCAGCATATTTTATAATGTATCATTTAAACAATAAGGCTGATGATGTTACATATTTTTGTTATTGTCAACAAATCTTTTTACAAACAAACAAATCATGAATATATACTTCAATTAAAAAACAAACAAAACAAACTCCATTTCTCTTAAAGGTGCAATATGTAAGAATTGGCCACTTGCTGAATTCATATTATAATTCACACAATAAATAGGGGGCAGCATATCATGAAGGTAAACGTGAACTGATGCTAACTTTAGCTACTGTTAGCTAGTTAGCTCCAGTAGCCGCCCAGCTAATGGTCCAGGCTAATTATTCCTCATCCAAGTGTTGAATGTTTTCAACCAAAATTCTTACATATATCTTTATACAAACCATACATACAAAAAACTTTATAATTGCTTAATAAATGATTTATAAAACATTTAATTGTTTGTTGACAGTCACTAATAACTATTAACTAACATTAAACTATAAATTGAACATTTATTAATGATGGTTATTATTAAGGGTTACCCTTTATATTGTGCATTTCTTTGGGGCTATTTTCAGCATGGATTTGATGCTCCGGTGAACAGTTACTGCAATACGACATCGGAGTGACTCACCCAGTGCAACAGCATGGCTCAGTTGCGTCGTTAATAGTTCTATAGTAACACTGGTGTTCTATGTTACAGAGGAATTATTTATATCTGGACTTTTCTTGAACTCACCGTTGTTCTTTTGTCTTATCACACAATTTGTTGACAATAAGACAGATGTAGAAGATCACAGGCTTGATTATTAAACTGTTTTAAAGGTGGAATATATAAGAATTGTAGTTGAAAACAAGATGAAATGATTAAAATCATCAACAGACTAAAGAACTTGCAGTTTTGAAGCTATGATGTCTTAGAATTGGGTTGCACGGGTATCTACTGAAGTTAGAATGCCAACCAACCCCAGCCCATCCCAGTCCAAAGCACCTGTGTTTGCAATGTAAACACCAACACTCCCCTGAGCAGTGGGCTAACTAGCTAATGGCAGCTAAAGTTAGCAGCAGTTACTCCGGTAATATGCTGCCCCCTGTTTCATGAATTCGACGGGTGGCCAAATCCCTGAGTGACTACTTTCATCAGTTTTTGTATACTCATCCTGGGGGATAATATTTATTTTAAAAAACTCACTGTAGTATATTTTTCCAGAGATTCTTCTTGAATGTGGATTGCGTTCCCTCAAAGGCATGCGTGGGTCACACTGGAGCGCAAATACTCATAACTGGGTGATACCTGCTGATAGTTACATGAGACATGCCAGTGAGGAGACAGAAGATATGTTCTTTGCTGCTTTTGTATCATGGTCTATGGATTACATATGTTCAACTGGTCTTTCATTTAACTTCTTGCACGCATTAAAGGGCTGAAATCATTCGATGCTGAAAGACTGATGGTGTCTCTGAGAAGAGAAAAACCTTGATTAGAAAGCAGAATCGCCTCTCTTTCAGGCTCTTAAAAGATATCACTCAAAAGATGGGAACGGGAGGTTTTCAGTCTTAGATCACTCAGAGGTTCTATACAGGACATCATTTACAGTCCTCTTTTTTGCTGTATACTGAAAACATTTGGGTTTGACATCAAAAGATGAATATGAGACGAGAGATCAGTATGCTTTTAATTCCAGGTATTTACATCACAATCTGTTACAAAAGTTAGAAGATGGCATCATTTGTAGTGGAACACCACATTTTTAGGTGAGCAAAAGTATTGCAACAGATAGACTAAAAATAGACGCACAGACCCATTGCAACCCACTGACATCTCCAAACCACCTCCAAAATCTTCTTTAGTGATGTTTTTCAAGGCTTTCACCACAGCCTCATTCAGTTGTTGTTTGTTTTGGGGGGTTTCTCCCTTCAGTCTCCTCTTTAGCAGGTCAAATGCATGCTCAATAGGGTTTAACTGGAGATTGACATGACCAGTCCAAAACCTTCTACTTCTTTCCCCTGATGAACTCCTTGGTTGAAAATGCCTCCACCTTGTTTCACAGATGAGCTTGTGTGTTTGGGAGCATGAGCAGATCCTTTGTTTTTCCAACCATTAGCCTTTCTATCACTTTGGTAAAGGTTAATCTTTGTCTCATCAGTCCATAA
>OMLP01010945.1:0-13424 GCA_900302685.1 Spondyliosoma cantharus | reverse complement strand
TATTGCTAATGAGTGGTTTGCATCTTCTGGTGTGGACTCTGTATCTCTGTTTCTGAAGTCTTCTGCAAACGATGCATTGCTATACCTTCACTCCTGCCCTCTGGAGGTTGTTGATGATGTCACTGACAGTTGTTTTAGGTTTGTTCTTTACAGCTCTCACAATGTTTTGTTGGTGCTGGTGTTTTCCTTTGTCAGTTCAGTACCTGTTGGTGAGTGCACCAGTGGTTTCTTTCTTCTTCAGGAAATTCAAAAATGGTTGTAGTGGCTATGGCCAATGTTTGTGCAATAGCTCTGATTGATTCTCCATCTTCTCTCAGCTTCAAAATCGCTTGTTTTTCTCCCATTGACAGCTCTCTGATCTTCATGTTGGTTACACCTTTTCAACTATAAATGCAGTCTGCAGAGGATAAACCCACAGCTGAAAGTGAGAGTAGACATCCAGCACTATTTATAGTTTGAATAATCAATGTAATAGGACACACCTGGGTAGCAGAAAACACCTGTCAGTCACATGATCCAATAATTTTGCTCACTTGAAAAATTGGTGGGTTCAAACAAAAAGTGCTGTCTTTTTTTTAAGTGTTTTAACAGATCTAGATGTAAATACCTGGAAATGGACACTGACATACTGATCTCATGTCTCATTTACATCTTTTGGTGTCGAACCCAAATGTTTTCCGTGTACAGCAAAAAAACTGGCCTTGCTGTTCCAGTAGTTTTGGAGGGGACTGTAGCTCGCAGCAAGAGACCAGACATGCAGTAACATTTATCACGGGGGGGTTAGGGGAGCAGGGCTCGCTGTAGATTTCCTCTGCACTTCAGAGCAGCGCATATACAGTAATATCCCTTTGAAATATACATTGCGCTGCTTATACGCCCACTGTGTAAAAGACAAATGAAAAAAAGCAACAAGATGAATCATTTAGTCAAACACCACGAGCTGACTCCTGACTTGTGAATAACAAAGTGCTTTATTCAACAGAGCAGTCAGGTCAACAGCACGACTGTCATGTCTGAAAAGTCCACTGTGATATTTGCCCCTACAGAAACACAGCTTTGTTTTGCACTTTGAAGTCGATCTTTTATTCCTCTCAGATCTTACGTGCAACAGGCATTTTTCTTTTATCATTTGCTGTCAAACTGGAACAGTTACACACAGAGAGATGCAGCAGACAAGAGTGACAGATAATTAAAAGGCTTTCATCCTCTGACCCTAGGTGATGGTGGGGCTTGCTCTCAAACAAATTAACAAAGGGAATCTTGCTGAAGCATTCAGAACAGCTCTCAGTATTCCCTAGATGCCATCAAAAGCTCGGAGCATCCAGCAGTTTTGAAGCAAAGATTTTGTTTTCCGTTTCATCTGGACATCGCTTGTTGTGAGACTCCTTCTGCAAGTGAGGGAGACTTATGAAGGGATCTACTGTACGTAAGTGGTGGAATACCAATATCTTCTTTGACAGCTTGGATAAAAGACATGACTTGTGAGCTCCTTTGCAGCCATATAAATCTTTTATCATAACAGATGTTTAGGCATCACAACCATAGACACCAACATACTGTAAGTCAGGCTTTTCACTCAACATCCTGGCCGACCTGTCAGTGTTGAGTCACAACCGTATAATCCAAAACTAAAGAAGAGAATGTACACCCAGAAGGAATTGGGTTTTTATGATGATTATGCTGAGATTCTAGTAATGGATTTGGCAATTTGACCTGCTGCTTTGTGTGATCATAACACAGACATCATCAGACCTCCCGGTTGCCGGAGGTGTTTACGAAAAGACAGAAGTGCAAATAGGCTCGGAGGCAGTTTAACTGAAAGCTTCACAGGGCGGCAAACACTTGGGTATTCCCTGCAGAGGAGCAGAGACAGAGATTCAAACTGGGTGCCATCTGCCAGCTGAGAGTCACGATGGACTGCACAAAAATATATTGGGGTGTTGAGGGGGTGAGTTGAACCTTATTTCTCACTTTAAAAGTAAGGCCCCTTTTTTAACCACATCAGATAGATTTTCATTACCAGTGGTGGTTGTTTAACAATGAAGACAACAGCTCCCATGATGCCACAATACCTACCTTTTTTATTTTGTTTTGATTGAGAGACCCCTTGTGGCAGAAATGACATCCTGTATATAAAAATGTGTGACCCAGTTTGAATCAGAGTATCATGTTGAAAGTTTTAATATGTGCCACCAACATATATATTAAGTATGTATTGGTGATTACTACTGCATATGTGAAAAAATGATAAAAGCCTGTTGTGGCTCCAGAGGGACTGCACAAAGTCTGATTAACTGTTCATTGAGACAGTGTCAGTTGTGCATTGAGGCACGAGGCACAATAGCTTAACTTCAGTGACTATTTAAATCTCTCAACAGGCCGACAGGATTGGTCAGGCCACCAAAAAGTCACATACACATAACACATCCAAGTTCATATAATGATAGCCATCCTCTGAATAAATCCTGAGCTCCACCAGAGCTGTCTAAAAGTATGCAGAATCAAGGTTTATAACTGTTTCATCTTCCTCTGTCCTGTCGAGTTTTCTACCACAGATTTTCATTTCAGTCGTTAAATGTGCCACAATATTTGCTGAAGTAACTTCATTTTGTTCTTATTTTTTCTTTTAAACTGACCAAAAACATTATAGGACTGCAAGCCTACATCAGTGGAGCACTCTTTTAATGAAGCTATGACACAGAGACAGAACTGTTGTCTTCTGCATCTAGCAAAGTGCACCATCATGAAGCAGAAAAATGTCTTTTGATGTAACTAATGCCTTGTATGGAAGACTGATATACTACTGCTACTTGTATGCCTTCAGCCAATACCCTGACCCTTTACTGACTTCGTCTTCTCTACATTTAGTCTTCAAGAATCAGATAATTCTTTCACAGGATCCATCCCTTTGCACCAGATCCTCAGGACACCATAGACTGTTTTCAGTTCAGGTACCACCCACAAAGGTGATTTATTTGATCATAGCTGGACCTATGTCAGCAATTAGCACAGAAGCAGTATGTCATGGACGTTTAGTAGCTAACAAGAAAAGGCCATTAAAGGGATGAGTCATACACCATGGTGCTTCATTAAAGGGTTTGATGCCCGTTGTTGTCAGGTCAATAAGAACAGGTCTGTAAACATGCAGCAGATCAATAGAAGGGCCCTTCTTACAAGCCCAGCACAGCTGCTGGTCCTCCACTGTGGGGCTCACAAGAAGCCCTCAGCCCACTGGACGAGGAATCCATTAATGCAATCTCCAGTAATTACAAGAATGGTCCGCAGGCAATGGTCAACCAGCAGCTGAAAAGCAAGTGAGGTACTCATTTGCTAATAATTCCCTATTTGATTTCCTGCTCACGCACTCACAGAAATACATGTTTTGTGGGTGATAACAACCGAAAACAGCATCTTCTCTGCCATGGCAACAGTGGATACTTCAGACATGTAGCACTTAATACATCTCTTAATGACTCGGTTAACAGCGAGGGGCATTTTGTTGTTGTTTATGTCAAATTCACCAAGACTTTAAGACACAGGATGTATGACAGTGTTGACATGAATGAATAGTGTGCCTGTTGGAAGATGTTTCTTTATTATCAATATTATCTGAAGGTAAAGAGCGAGTTATGTGTTTTAGATCATATGAGGTGGGAAGGCAGTGTGGGTTGAATGCTCTCACACAAACATGCAGACAATTAAGTTGTCATGTGAGGGGAGGCAATGATAGAAAATGCATGTTAAGTGTTTTGTGGTTAGCCTGTCGTGTTTGCTTTCAATCAACCCTTCCTTCGCTTTGTACATCCTAACTTCCATCTTCACACTATTTTACTCAAAGCCAAAGCTTATTCAGACAACTCAGAGTGAAGCCACTCCAGAGCATTCAAATCATGACAAAACGTTTCGATACCTGAGACACAGCATCCCACACTTGAAATGACAAGTTAATTAAGAAGGCAGCGGGGTGAGGCTGCCACATCTCAATCACGGCAGAGCAAAATGATCCAACATTTGCTTTCCTTGTAAGGTTGTAATTTTAATAACACGATGCTGCTGCTAATGAATGCATCGCGCTGTCTGTCAGTGTAAAGCACACGTGAAAGACAGTGTGACCAGAACAAAAAGCTTATGAAATCCTTATGTACAGCTGTGCAACCGCTGTGATTAATTTGACTCCTTCTGTTATTAGAGTGAATGTGTGGCTGGTGGTGCAGGTGCCTGAGTCTTCTGTCTCCACTGTAATTAGTTTAAAGAAAGGGAGATTAGAGCCCACACGCATTATGAAACATCCAGTAATACTTTATGCGAGTGAAAGGAATTAATCGTAGGATGCTTTTGCTGAATCCCTGTACGAATGATTCTCTTTGTGCTGGAAATGTAGGAAGTCTGTGAATGCACAAGTGCGGGATGTCAAAGATGCTTTTAACACCCTTTCCTCACCTTGCAGCTTTAAATCAGTGAATTTCTGACTTCTGAAAGTCTTTCAAAAAAAAGACACAGCATGTGCGTTGGAGGTTTGAATGACAGAGATAAACAATTTTGTCTTAACAGGCTTTTTATATGGTCTTGAGCTTTCACAAAAAAAAATGGTCCAATATCAAAAATGTAATTGCTCAAAATTCAGGCACAGTGGGTGACGAGTAAAAATGACGAGTGCATATCTAGGGAGCACTTAATCAGTTCCGAAATAACAAGACAGAATATATAACTCTGCTTGGTATTTGACATCGTAACAGCTCATTTCTGAGGTAAGGAAATAAAATGTTGTAATGAAACTTATCGAGGGGTTGACACATCGACCTGTCTAAAATTGCAGTCAAACTTCAGTGTCAAATGATTGTCAAACTATATTCTTCATAGTCGAAAGAGATATTTACATAATAGTGTGTCATGTATGGCAGTGTACGAGAAAACAAGTACATTCACTCTTTTCAGAAACTGTCAACAACATTATGAAAAAAGTTACGTTCTTTGAGGAACAATGTGCTTTGAGAATGTTTTTCAGAAACATTGCTTGAAAATGTACATTTCTTTTAATGCCCAGAATGCATTCAGATGGCTTCTACTTGAAAAAAAGAACCGTGTTTAAGGATTATGTTCATCCAAACAAAACATATTCAGTCATTATTTGGAGCCTCACAGCAAAACGTTGCAGAAGTCTTCTACTTGTAAAGTAAAAACTTTAAAAAGGGTGTAAATAACATCTTTTCAAATCTATTTTGGGATCTTGGGGCTTTCAGAGACTTGGATTTAGAACACTATCAAGCTGTGGAATGTGGAATACAATCAACTTTCCATCAACATGGGGGTTGAAAAAAATGTTTTTCTTTCTCTTACAGCTACTGTACAAGTTATTACTGCCGAGCAGGAAACGCTGCCTTCAGTAAAAATTTATTTCTGACACTTCTGTTTCATCAAAAGACAAACAGTGAAGCAAGACAAACAAGAGAAAGGGTTCATTCTGATCACTTAACTGCTTATGAAAGACTCTTTAGCATTTCAAAGCTTATTGAGCTTTCAGCCAAGAGCGATTTTTATTTCATCATGGGTCCTTTTGGCCAGATGAAAGCATGATGAGACATGCAAGGACCCTGTGCATTTCACCTCAGATAAACACAAAAGCACCTAGCTTTGATGTATGTACTTGTACCATCATTTGCATCCTTAAGTGTTTCTGATTTACATTCATGACTCGATGGGTATGGAATGTGTTATTTGCATACAAAATAAACATAAAGCATCAAGGGTGCAACTGCTTACCGTCAGCAATTTTGTTTTAACCTTTGTTTCACACCACTTGCAAAAATAGGGTGAAAAATGACATGTCTGCAGAACTGATATTAATGTCCAACACAATCATAAAGGGTTGAGCCTTACTAAATGTAATTACTTATATTTCCAGCACAATAGACTCTGATAATCAGAAAGGACTGCAACAATGGTAGATACTGGAGCAATAAACCAATATAACATATTTTATCGTCAGCATTTATCCCTTCAGTGTCTCAGAACTTTACCACTGTGGATAATGATGCAAACCTCTGAACATGACTGCTTTATGGCAACTTTGGGAATTTAGTGTGATTTCTGCATCAATTTGATGGTTTATTAATTTGTCAGACATTTAATTCAATATAAGACAAAAGCAATGTAATATGTCACAATATATTGTTGATGGATTCTAATCATATAACCCTATCAGACAAACAAAAAACTTCAGTGCGCCACAATGTCTTTTGCATTTTCTCAGTTATTTCATTGCAGTATAAAAGTTGTAAACCAAAAATTTCCTTTTCATGTGTTGTTGTCATTTGTTCACCAATCTTCAATATTGACTGAAATGTCCAACCTTATTGGAAATAATTGATTATGAGTTTGCAAGCAGGCTGTTAGATTTAGCACCCTGCTAACATGTCTGTGGTAACTGCACGGCACAGCTGTGGCTATTAACTTTCATTACTGCTCAAACTGCCAACTATTCTGTTGATAAATTAAATGTTTTGTCTATATAGTGTCAAAAATGTCAATCACATTATCCGAAGCCAAATTTTAAATGCTCACACCTGAGAAAGGTCAACTACAAAATGTTCAGTATTTTTCAGAAAAATAGAACAATTAATTATAAAAAAAAACAAAAAAAACAGTTGCTGAATATTTGAAGCATTGGATAAGAAAAGGCTTAAAACCTAAAATGTAATCTTTATTGTCAGACAGGAAAAGCAACACAATGCAGGTTACAGTATGATGTGTTTCCAATTAGACACAACAATAATGTGTGCTCAAAGTAAAATGAACAGTAGTCTCACATATCAATCTCAGTATAATTGCCTGAACCAAAGTGAAATGAAATGATTGCTTCAAAGGAAATAAAAAAATTAAAAAAAAAAGCTTTGTGGAATTCATTAAAAGGGTTACACTCTCACTTCCTCTACGTACATGCCAATACTCACATTCACAAACATCACATACACCTTCTTACAGTCATACTAATGACTTTTAATCAAAAGAATTCAAAGTGAACATCAAAAACTGGATTTAAAAAAATAGTCTCTCATTTGTCATGATCTAGTGAACATCCACGAACATTTTCCCCACGCCAGGAAGAAAAGAGTTCCAATAAAAGCGCTTGAATCTCACCTCTCCCTCAGCTCAGCACAGGCAGTCACACAGATCAACCCCATCTCCAGATTTAGGCATCGTGAACAAGGCCTCACCAAGTAACAGATCAAAAGATCCCCCATCAGTCAGATGGACATCAGCTCTCCTGTTTGTCCTTGACCAAAAGAGCTGTATGCTGCCCTCCACTGGAGGCCGTCAGTACTACACGGTTCTCCAGCTGCTTGCCCGTCATCTTAACAGGGATCCATTCATCATCCTCCTCTCCGGTGCCAAGCTGCAGGTTGGTGCCCATGCCCCAGGAGTACACAGATCCTGGAGTGACAACAGGCAACAGAAGGTGAAGTGAGCAACCTTTTCTTTTTTTTTAACCTTCTTGGCTCATTCAGGATTCTTACACCTTTTTCATAATCAAATTTAAGCACTTTAAAGGGACATTTTCAAGTTTTTCCAGCCCCTTACAACTGTGATGAATTACATATTTTTGTATATATAAATTGTAGGAGCTGTGTTTGAGAAAGGAGCATTCATGAATATAGTTCATATGTAGAATAGTACTTTACAGAAGTAGAAGGAATATTTACATTATTTACAGTTTGATGTATCCAGTTCCAGTTATTTACAGTAATGCAATTAATCACTCATTTGGTTTCTTGCGCATAAAATTTGCTGATAATTGAAATCTGTAAAATCTCATTCATACTGCATCTGGAGACAGTTTTTTGAATGTCGTGAAATCTTGCATCAGTGTTTTGATAAGCTTGGAATTTTAATCATTCTGTATCACCCATTCTGGTGTTGAAGTAAGCTGGTCAACTATAGCAATTGCTAGAGTAGATGTTTTTGGACGTGGATGAAGACAAAGACAATCTTGACGCTAAGGCTTCATTCTTTGAGAAAACCCACATACTGTGTATACTCAAAGATTATTTCACTTTGTCACATTAGATCTGATGTTATTGTGCTGGAAACAACCAATGTTATATTGTGTGATAACTTTCTACAGAACAGTGACACATTTAGGGAAAACAAAAGTTTCATGTATCAGAACATGTCATATGTCTGTAAGTAAACTAGGCATCATCTATAATCTGGTTTAACCAATATAAAACAATGTCTTATTAAAGTAATGCAGCTCCAGGTTCAGGTACTTTTTAAAACCACAAAATAAAATGTAACTCTTTACAGGGACTCAAGGACTAAGGACTTGCCATGAAAGCAAGTGGCACCAAAGTAAACACTTATGAAACCAACTCTGATCACTCAAACTTCTGACGCCTTTTCTTTGTTTCTCACCTTCTCTGGTCACAGCAAAGCTGACAGACGCCCCACATGCCACACTACTGGCCGGCTCCATCCCAGTCACAAGCGTGGGCTCACTCTTCTCTTCAGCGCCTTCGCCCAGACCCAGACGACCATAATCTGCTCTGCCCAGACTGTACACCTGTCCTACAAGAGAAAGATATTCAGAGGATTCATCTGTTTGCTTGTATCACGTGCTGTCCTTGGTGTGTCTTATATTATTTCCAGATTTAAAGATTTGAAGGCTGAAACATGATGTGTACCATGAGTTGTAAATGACCTGCTTACTTATGCATCACCTTGTAAAGGCCACACAGCATAAATCTGGAACAGGCCCTTAAAGAGCACATACCTTCAGCATCAAGGCAGACTGAGTGATGTTGCCCTCCAGAGAACTGCACCCAGGAGGTGGTGGAGTTCTTGAAGCATATCAGTTTTTCCGGGGAAAAACATATCTTGGTGCTTTTAGTGCCTAAAAGATTGGATAAAGAAATGAGGACAAATAAATTAACCTCACAATGTTTGATACAACTGCCTTCAAGCAGAATAAGGCCAAATGACTAAAGAATATCTGAAAGTACGCTTTTTCAAAAAAGACCACACTAACCCAGCTGGTGATAGTTGGCGAGGCCAAATCCATAAATATGTCCTTCTTTTGTCACAGCAAAGGTGAAGTACGACCCACAGAAGACATCAATGCACTTAACTTTCCCTTCTTTCCCTTTTTTCCCTTTCAGAGAAACTACCTGTGGTACCAGCATACGTTCTGAAATCAGAAGACACACAGTCAGCCAGAACGCCACATTAATACACATTAAAGCCGCGAAAACACCGACTGTCAATGTAATCATAAATCAGACATTTATACATGTACAATCTTGTGCTATTGATGCTTCGGGCTTGTGCTACTTACCGAGGCCTTTCCTGCCTCCTCTGTTTGAAAAGATTTCAGGCACTCTCCCCAGCTGCCCCTGCTCTCCATTGCCTGATGAGTAAAGGTATCCCTCCAGCGTAACCATTACCAGGTGGTCGTAACCTTTCAAAGAAATTGTGAAAGATCAAAAGAAACATTGTCAGACGTAATATGCAGCATAGAAACAAAAACATGCGGCACTGAAGTGGAATCATTCTTACCTGATGCAATTTTCACAACTGGTTCAGGCATGGGGACTTTGACTGGAACAGTACATGTTTTTAGGGGCTCCAGTAGGCCTATAACACCGCTGTTATCCTGGAAAAAAGGGCCCAGCATATTAAATTAGTATATGGAAGGTAGTTGATGGGATGTATACTGCAATGCAAATTCCAAATATAACATCAGATCTGGGATAACAATAACATCATCAATAAGGAGCAGAGATTACATAGTGAAACGCAGCCTCACTCCTGTCAGACTGTAGAGGGCAGGTAAAGGCACAGTAATGGAGATGTGATTGCCAGTGTGCCATGGAGAATTAATTATGAAAAATCAAGTAGTAATCTAGCAGGAGTGATAATAACTGCAGAGAGATGAAAATAATTAAGAATGGTGTAAGGAAGGATCATGTTTGAACAGCTTTACTTTTCCCTCCCTAACAAATTAAGAAAACTTAAGTCACTTCATCTCAAACAATGAAAAATGCAACTGTCAGAGATTTGGCCATGTAGCCACATGTAGTAGATAATACAGAGATCAAAGAGATGAATGTGAGAAAAGGTTCCATAGCTCAGATTTTGGGAAGAACCTCTCTTGTTCAAAGGCAATTAGAGAGGTCTGAAGTGAGAGACGCACACAACTGGGGAGAAACGGATATCAATGCTGAAATGCTGTTTTTGTGTGGAAGAGGAACGTATGTCTCGGGAAAACTACACGGAGGGAAGCAAATCTGGGTGGCACAACAAGCCCCCTCCACAGACTGAGCCACTCCCCCGTCAAAACAATGTAAGCATGGTGAAGCGGCTACCCACGGCTCCGTCTTCGCCGCCGAAAAACTGAGAAACTCGACATTAACCCCTCAGTACAGAGCCGAGCAGTTCCCGAATGACCTGTATGTGTCAGGTGAACTGTTGTGTTTTGCAAATTCTGCCAACACTCAGTTGACTGGAAGCGTAAAAATACGTGCAATGACCACGTAATGTCGCTGATGGGTGGGAAATTTGAAGAGAGAGTAGCTCACAAGGACTAACTAGTCCTACAGCTTAAGAAACTTGTTTAAGTTACTTTTGAAGAAGTTTAAAATGGTTGGTTGTTGTTTTATGACAAGTCCACTAAAGTTTCATTACTTGCTGCTTGTTTTTGATGCAATTTAATGTACTGTACGGTACAGTATTGAGGAAATGTGTTGTTTGTCACCTCAATAAATTTTATTTAATTTCCATTTAATTTGTGTACATTTTAGTCATTTACATTAAAAACACACTGTTTTTGGTAGTAAAATAAGAGTAAAAAGGTAAAAAAAAAAAAAAAAACAGGATTCCCAAAAATTAAAGCAGAAAAAATGAAATTTGGGAAAAAATAAAACAGATTTTATAGGGCCCTATTCAAATATCTTTTTCGAGTAGATTTTACTTTAAAAACGTGATGATGTGGGGAAGATCTCTCACACACAAACATTCTGACTTATGAACGCAAATCTAGGTGGCTGAAAACATCAGGTTACCAACCCTGAAGGCGCCCCACATGTACACGTTTCCATCATCTGTGAGTGCAGCTGTGTGGCTGTCCCCTGCTGACACCTGGACCACCTTCTCCTCCAGAGGTACCTTTCCTGGAACCATCTCAGTCCCGGACTCCGTTGTGTCCCGACCAAGGGCTCCTTCGTCATTACAGCCAAAAGTGTAGACCTAAAAAAAAAAAATAAAAAAAAAAATGTGTTGAAATATTAGCAGGCAGCCGCAGTAATAGTACTACTATTTCATTCAAAAGACCATACAGATGGTTGCCTACATTGCCAGTGTCGCTCAGGCACACAGTGTGCATGCCTCCAGCCACCACTTGCACGATTTTCTCTGGCAGGGACACAAGTGACGGCTTCTTCCTCTGAAAGATGTCCTCGCCGTGACCCAACTGTCCAACATCACCCATGCCCAGAACAAGAACCTGGCCTGCCTCTTTTCCATGACTCCTGTGGGAAACTGTCACACACACAGTTTTTAAGTTTATTAAAAGTAATTATATCATAATCAAAAATGCAGCTACAAAGCATACTCAAATTGCCTACAGCCAAATGCTTTCCATCCAGGAACTTCTATCTTCTAGTTTGAAATACATATCTATTATGCACTTTTAAATTTACTCTCATTATGATTATTTTCATCAAGGGAGTTAACAATATATACCCACACACCTTTATCAACTGTTTGTTTTCTGAAAGCTCAGTGATTTACCTTTCACTTTCTTGAGGTCTTGCACATCCTCCACAATGGGCTCAGACTTCCTCTTAGTGGTGGTCTTTTTGGCAGGCATGACAGCAACACTTAAGGACTTTGGAAAAACAAACAAACAAGAGGACTGATTTTAATAACCTACCATGGGTTATAGTCAGTCATCAAAACATCCATTATGATCTCTCTTGCAGATCTCAACACAACTGGACCTTCTGTGATTTTGAGGGGCTTTGAGTGAAAGTATACCCATAGTAGGCACTAACTCACAAGCCTACTGGCAAACAGAGCTGACCAACTGATATGACCCAGGAGTTGTTGGCCTTCAACAGCTGTCAGAGAGTCATGTCAATGGCTGGAACAGTGTCAGGTTGAGGACAGCTGTGGCTCCTCGACTTCTGCTCCCAGGCTATAAACGTTATAACCTCAGAAAAAATGAGGGCAATCCAAACTTGAATCACCCTCAGCTCTCAGTCAGCTAACTCTATGATAAACACATTTTTTTTTTTGTAAAGACGTGTCTCGCCAGTGGTGTCAGTGCTTTAACATTTAACATGCGCTGGAGGAATGCCGTAGTTTAAAATAGGCAGCGTGATCTAACGCTGGCAGTGCCCATGTGTCCTTGCTAACACCCAGATAGCTAGGTTAACATTACCGAAAAACGTGAACATGGCAGAGCTTCAGTCTACTCATTGATCGAAAATAAACGTGACGCGGTCAGGCAATAGGCAATGTTGCATAGAAAGTCACTATTAATATCAAGCACATGTAACTTGAACAGCGTAAAAGTATAGCTAGTCTACATGACACTAGCTAACGTGAGCTGTTTGCTAACCGGAGCTAACTAACGTAAGCTAGCGGCGTTAGCATGATATTCGGGAATGAAAGGAACTACAATGACACAATTTATGGAATGGACTACATACACATCGCTGAAGTAGCAAGTAGTGCTTGTCTTTTGGACATTTTATGCGCTGATAATTTACTAACCTGTGATACGTGGAAGGTTGCAGTGAACTTGCACACCTTGTTCCGCTTGTTCCCGGTCGCTAAATTACGAATCCTACTATGGCAAAAGCAAGGCCCGCCCTACGATGCCTCTGATTGGCTAGGACTCGTTAACTTCATTGGTTCGGGTTGAGGTTTAAGCATGAGGAGTAATGATTGGTTATGTTTAGGGTAAGAGTAGCATGGTGAGCCAATCAGAGGCACAGTAAGCCGGGAAGCATTTTTTTTGGAAGCCCTGCTCCCTTAAAGGGACAGCAGCACTCAAATGTGCAGTGACGGAAAATAACTGGGATCATTTACCTAAAAAGTAGGTAAGTATTTTCAACAATTAGGGTGTGATTTTAGTGGTAAATCACATTATAGCCTATGATTTAATTATTATAGCAGCGGTATTAACAAGTAGAATGTTAATGCTGCAGTCAATTGTAACTATAGTAAGGTAGTGTAATCTATAGTATTTATAATTTATATATCTTTTGTATAATTACGTAATTTGATAATTATAACTATGTAATTTACTATTTTATTAATCAGCAATGTCATTAGCAACTATAGCTGTCAAAAACATATAGTGGTGTTGAAGTAAAAGTAGCATAAGCATGGTCAAGACTGCACGATATATATCGCTGTTATAT
>OMLP01010943.1:7361-35913 GCA_900302685.1 Spondyliosoma cantharus | reverse complement strand
GACTGTACCTGCTTCTTTAGTCGTCACTGTCAGAACATTACTGGCCTCGCTAATGCCCATACTGTTGGTAGCGAACATGCGAAGGTTGTAGGTCTTGGCTGGTCGCAGGTCCACCAGAGACGTCTGAGTCAGTTCAGGCGTTGAGATTTCAGTGATTATTGCAGTATTCCAGGAAGCTGTGCAACAGCAATGTATAGATACAGTATAATTAGCCTCAGAATGTTAAAATTCTATTAAAATTACTGGGATAGATTTCCGGTGCTTACCCTGTTTGTTTTTGATATCGATCCTGTAGGATGTGATGGGCCTGCCACCATCAAAGGCAGGAGTCCAGCGAACAGTGAAGGCTCTCTCCTTCACCTCTCGTGCCTCCACTTTCATTGGATTAGGACGGACTAAAAAACAGAGGAAACAAAATACAATGCTACAGTGGTGGAAGAATGACTAAGATATTGTAATTAAGTAAAAGTAGTAATACTACAGTTTAGACATACTCTGTTACAAGTATAAAACCTGCATTCAAATACTTACTTTAGTATAAGGTCAAAAGTATTCATCAAAGTAAGCATCAAAATACACTTAAAGTACCAAAATCAAAGTATTCATTATGCAGACTAGGACAGTTTAAAATAATGTGTATTATCTTAATATATATATTTATTAGTGGTGGGACTCGATTAAAAAAATCGAATTAATTAGAGGCTTTGTAGTTAATTAATCTCAATTAATCGCATATCAATATTTGACACGAGAAGCAAACATTATTCAATTTAAATGGCTTTTGTATGACTGAATCAATGAATAGACATAAATGAGCTTAAACAACAATATTTTCATCACTGAGTGTTAACATAAAGTGCATAATATGAATAAAGAATATTATGATTGCATTGTTCACAAGGCACAAACTTAAATTCAAGTTAGCTATATTCAAGCTTTTTCAGGACTTTTTGTAAAATTTCTATTTCTTAAACATATTTGTTTTTGTTTATTAAAATAAAAAACAGCACTTAGTACAGTACATTCCAGAATGTACCACTGAGAATCCACTTCGCCAGTGCGTTTGTTAATTTGTCAGTCGTGGATTTACTCATTTTGGCTCTGAATCGTCACCTTGTCTAGTGTGGATTGGCGACACTGCCTGCTGGAACTAGGAGCGTTGTCTGTGCTAGCTGCAACATGTTTGGCATTGAAGTGGCAGCGGAGACTGAAGTGCTCCAGTGATACTTTCTTGCACAATTTGCACACAACTGTGCTTTTATCCAGGTTTCCACCTGGTAGTTTTCTAAAACTACAATTTCCGCCCACCGAACCCAGCAACGACTTCTCATCAGCTTCCATTTCTCCTGTTGTGTCCTGTGTATCAGTATTGATAGTATTCCTTTGTTGGCTTTGGTTCCTGCGTCTCTGTGTGCAGGCGAACTTCAGTTTCTTCAGTCTGAACTTTGTTGAGTCAGGACACAAGCATGCTTGAGTTGCCAGCATGCAGCTGAGGTCCGGGCCAGCAGAGGTGTGTCCACAGCCGAAGAGAGATTACTCTCTACTGGCTACTCTGTGTCCTGAAGACACCAGAATGACAGAGGTTTCCCAGTCAAATCCAAATGAAAGTAAAGTTAATAATCCAACACCAGATATCTGGTAATCAAAGTACAACTCAGAATCAGTGCCTCATTTACAGCTCAGGACACTTCAGCTGTATCTAAAAATAATTTGATCAATATTTCAGCTCAACCATTCAGATCTTTCAAACCTTGGTGAAAAACAATCAACTATGACTTCAGGTCAAAGATGACTCAATGCCACTCTCTCTGATTCGATTTTTGCGTTACGTTATAAAACAACTGCAGCCATAAAACAGGTCCCTTTACAGCGCTGATGTCCATCTGTGCAGATGGCAGAGTCTCCAGTGTGTTCAGTGTCAGAAGGCATCTGACACCAGAGACTGAAAGCCAGAAACCATATTGCAGCAGCTGGTTGTATGCTGTTCATCACCATTCTGCCTTGGGGACTTTTAAGTCATTTTGCTCTCTATTTTTATGGTTGGTCTGAGGGAGGTTTGTTTAACTAGATTAGAACTCAGTTTTAATCCCTTTAATTCCGCACATCCCATGAAGACATCTCTCAAATCGAAGTACTAATGTCCTCCACTGCGGTGCCATTTTCTGCTACCATCATTATTTCCTTTTAATTATTTTTTTCTTAATTTTTAAGAGGACAGGCTGTTAGCCATCATGTCATGTTTTATTTGGACAGTGGGAATGGATTACTCCGGTGAGACAGCGCCACAGTCAGGAATTAATCCGTTCAGTAAGTGGACCGTGTTACATTCCTCTCCTGTGGCCCTGTATCCTAAACACAAGGTACTTTCGTGATGCACGGATGCCTGATGCATGTTGTGTTTAATAGCCATTAGCAGTACAATGTGTATACATAAAGAGCCGTACTCATTATGAGTGACTAAACTGCTGAATTATCTCAACTAGCGTCCCGTGAGCCATTATTGGGACAATTATGCTTGTCGATGCTTTTGATTTGATTCACGAGAGATTCAAGGTCGTGTTAAGCAACCAATTGATTTTCTCTCCCTGTTTTAATGGCAGGGAGTGCCAGTGGTGCCTGTAGGGGCTTGATAGAGCCGCTTTCTAAAAGGAATGCATTGTGCTGTATCTTTAAAATGAACTAATTCACTGGAATCACTTGGCATGAAGGGAGGTCGGAGCTCGGTCTCTGTGGTTTTTCCCGAAGACCAGACGAGCTATATAAACTTCACATTTGCAGTATCCACACCGAGTTTCCCTCGCCTTCAGAGATTTTCGAACTTCGACACACACAGCTCGAGAGTATTGTGGGGTTTCTTACTTGCTGACTGGCAAATGTTTCAGGCGTCTGTTGAGTCCCTGCTGTGTAACCCCTGTTCCTGTTTTGCCAGCCCTCCTTTTTTTCCCCCCTGAACAAGTCAGCGGGCTTAAAGGAGATTGACAACGACTTCAGTGGTCAATACTGGCTTATATAGCTTGACATGGAGTCAGCAGTTAACTTTGAGACCATGTGAAACAGATACAGCGTAATCTCTTCATTAGCAGCATGGCAGTCCAACAGAAAACTTTGTGTTAACATGCTCACAATGACAGCTCCGATAAGTTAATTTAAGCAGCTAGTGTTGATCATGTTCACCTCCTGGTTTAGAGTGTGAGCACGAAGGCGTTTGCTAATTGTGAAATGTCATTAGTTTTGCGTGTATTTGGTCATAAACAAGAATTTTAGGATAGAATCACCTACGTGTTTTCAAGTAATTCTGAGGAAGACATGAAAGTGTGTATCATGGCAATATAAGAGTTGATCAAACCTTGTGGTGGCCATCGGGGAAAAGTCATGGGATAACCAAAGCTATAAGGATATATCCTCTGTGAACCATGAATGTCTACTCAATGTTGTGTCAAGAAAAAAAAAGTCATTATCTGCTCAACCTCAAGCGGATGGAAAGTCAGGTGACGTTTCCCAGCCCACAAACATTGCAAAACAGTGTTGTAGCATTCTCTTAAACTGAGAGCAATGTTAAAAAACAGACAGCTTGTCCCTTTGAATCCGAGTATCATGAAGCCCCCTTTTACCAGAAAGATTTTGCACCCACTTCAGATGTAGTGGGTGCTAACGCTCTTTGCTTAGCAGCTACAGTGAATATTTCAGCTTAAGAAGGATGTCAATAATGTCTTCAAATCACTTTAAGATCTGGAGGCTTCTGAAGACTTTTTATGGTTTCTGTTTGTAGTTTAAACCCAGTGGTAGTGCTTTCGGAAACCATGAATTCTGCAAAATAAAATCTTGGCAATGCTTCTGGTAGTTATTGAGATATTCGGACCAAAGTAGGTGACTGACAGACGAACCCAATAACGTAACCATCCCCTCAAAATATGTCAAAATTGTGTCAACAATGTGTTTTATATCGACTGCGGTGGCGTTTTCTTTTGGAGGACCTGATGAAATGCAGCAAAGGAAGCAGAAACATTGCTGACCCAAGACCAATTATCTCAAGTCACAGTGGAGAAATTGGGACTTGACCTGTGATCCCGAATCAATACACCTATTCTTGTAAGCTTTTAGTACTATTAGATTTTATTCTCCCGAGGCTTTTTACCTTCAGGTTTTGCGTTGCAATCTCTAATGATTATGTCAGATCCTTCAAATTAATAAAAGGCATCGTTACTGTAATGCTCACTCCCACACTGATGCCGTAGCTGCTGCAGAGTGCTGAGACCGTAACAATAAGCAAAGACACGTGAAACTTTGAACGTCAAGTTGAGGGATTTATTAGAGAAGGGGTGAATATAAAGGTACTGTATGCAGGGATTTCTATTCTCTGAGCAAACCACAACTAGTCAAACCTCTCAGTCTATATTTATACGCTACACAACTTCCAATCAAGGTCATCATAGTTAGTGATGTAATCATTAAATAAATGGGATTTAAAAAGGCAATACAATAGACCATAAGTGTGCTTTGGAAAAAAAACACCGTATGGATTATTATTATTATAATTATCAGGAACAAGGAAACTACTTGGATGCCGACACTTCCAGGTATCTTAAACATAAGTTATTCCTAGCACTACAGATTACATTCAAATTGAAAGAAAAATATCAAGAGGGAGCATACCAACATTGATATATTCCCTATAGAATAACTCCTCTAGTGAACCATTCAGGATTTCCATTCAGACAGTTTAAATGTGTATACAAGCAGGATATCAACTGCCACAATTATTTTTTTTTTGAATGCCACTCTCTCCCTCCTCTGATATGTTTTTCTTTTCTTTTTTTTATACTCCCATATTTTCAAAGGTACTCGTGTGTGTCACATTTCGGCTCTCACATATTAAGCTACAATAAGATCGATAAATAGTGTTGGGTGTGCGCGGCTGCCCTGCGAGCCGCGAGGCCCGCGGTGTTCACAGGAGCCGTTACTGTGGCAGTTTAACATGTATTGTAGTCCCTCCTGAGGTGTCACCACGCACACACAGGGCAAACAGAGGTGGGTTAACACAATGTAAAAAGGGACTTTTTCTTCAACTTGTCACCGTCGTGTTTTGTCGTTTTTTCTTGGGTGAGCATGACTTCTGCTGTTTTTCTTAGAATGAGTCCATGGCCTTGAATTCGCTGAGGGCCTGGACGGGGGAGATGTGTTTCTTCTGGGAGCCTCGTCGCACGCGTGTCTGGCACTCCTCAGGCTTCTCCCTTTTTACCAGAGGCTTCTTCTCGGGGGCCTTCATGCGCCAAGACACCACGGGTGAGTTAACGGCCGCTGTCCCGTACACCTTCTGGTACTTGGTGGAGGCTACGTAAGATGCCTTTACAGTCAGCACCACTGCGTTCATTAGGTTCTTGGCCGCTTGGATCAGGGAGGTGGCGCTATCCAACTACAGGAGGGCAAGGAGAGTTGGAGGGGAAAGAGAGAGGGAAACACACAAGGTCAACTCAAACAATTCAAAGCGTCTGTAAAAGGAAGTACTCAACATGGATAATAGAACATATTAGCTCCGTACAGTACCTAGGAGGTCTCTGCTGCAACTGGCAATTAAAGCCGGCTGAAAACATGGCTCCCGCTATATGACGTCTTATTTTAGTAATTCTTAATTAGCAGAGGCAAGGGTCAGGTGTACCTCTGCCTCCGTCTGTTTTGTTTGGCTGACATTTAAGGGTCGTCGGCCAGTGGGCCTCCTCCTACCTCACACTGAGACGAGTCAACTGCTTAGATTTAATGAGTGTGGACTCCAGCTGGCCACCATGAAAAGGTTAAAATCTCAGCAGGGCTTTGCATAGCTCATGCGAGACGAGCGATAATAGAGTCCTGAGAAATCGTGAAGAACTGTATCAACACAAAATGCGAGGGGAAAACCCAAAAGCAAAAAGATTAAAGTCACGTCCGATTTTAATTAGAGGAACACATCGTACCAAGGCAATTCATGAGGAAGTTCTTTGCAAACAGAACAGTAGGAGAGCACCAATTTGACCTTTTTCTCTCCTGATAGAAAATCTGAATTCAATGCAGTGCTTTTTTTGTGCATTTAAATATAGAAGCAGTTTAGAATGAACTCCCATTCCACTAGTCTATAGTCCACTTCAAAAACATTTCACACCCACAACTGTATTGAATAACTCTGTTAGTGTGTGTGTATATATATATAGAGAGAGAGAGAGAGAGAGGGAGAGAGAATGTATTAGTAACATTTAAATGTCAAATGCAAGCAATATGGGATAATTTGAGTTTGGGCAGTGATAATGGGGTTCACAAGGCATGAAATACAAATGAAAAGAAAAGTCAGCACTTCGTCTTTCTGCTATTATTAGATGGTAATCAGTCTGAAATAATTGCATCAGCCTTAATCTGCATGACCCTTCATACCGCTCTTCCAAGCTTCATCGTGATCTTGAACTGAAGGGTTTGCCCACCCGCAGTGCAAGAGGATAAAAAAATTCTCTAATTTGACCAAGTACAGTGTTTCAAGCCCGAGGGCCGATCTAGAGCAGCAGCCATGTTCTGCTCTGTGTGGTGAGACTTACCCCAGACACGATGAGCTCTCCGCCCAGATTCTGAACCTCAGCTTTCACTTTGCTGCAAATGTTGAGTTGATGACAGTACAGGGCAATTCTCTGCAGGTAGGCCAGCAGATCCTGCTTGCACGCTGAATCGGGGCACTGAATTAGAAAAGAGGGACAAGGAAACACACTGTTAGAGCACCCAAAAAACTAGACAGTCATCTCTGTTCATGATCACGCCGATGTTTAATAGGTGGCCTTTAATTTAGGGGCTTCTATGTAATAGCCTCGTGGTAGCAGTATGAAATACACCTTAATGCCACCATATAATCCATATCAGTTATGTAAAAATTATGAAAACAACCTGTTTGGAAGAGATAAAAACTTGGGTTGCTATGAAATAAATAAATAAATAAAACAGAATGTGATAATTCACTTATCTGTTTTTGGGGTTAGTACATCAGTGCAAAGACAATATATTTAATGTTTTACCTCATCAAATCCATTGATTTCTTTGTAAACATGCGCTTATTCGGACTTTTGCAGCAAGTAAGTAAGCAGTTTGTTTGTAAATGACCACATTCTGTTTTACTACATTTTACACGTCATTCTAACTTTTTTTGCAACAGGGGTTGTATTAACTGACCTATTGTATTACTTGGATTGACTTACTGACACCGGGTGTGTTTGAAATCACTACCTCTTTCATACTTTCGCTACTTCCTCTGTAATAGACACTTAATAATTTACTCCATATGGTGCCTATGGCTCATGATCATTCTGCATCACTGACAGGCGCAGTGAGGTGTGAATATAATTTCTGCACCTCAAAGATGCTCTGACTATGTCACATGGATGGTTATAGTGCATTAGTCAACCAATGCGAGAGGGATTTTGGACACAGCCAAAGAGTATTCAAATGGACAGTAGGAGCAATAATATCACAATTGGGTCGAATGCGGGCATTTAAAATCCATTGAGGTTGAGGTGAAAACAAGCACGCATGTCTTCGCTGTGTGCATATTTGATCAATGTGAAAGCTCCATGCTATGTTTTTGATACACAAGGATAAAGAAAGAGCCAGAAGTAGGTTAGCTGACAGAAAAGTATATACAATGATAACATGACAAGAAATTAAAGCCATCAAGGCACTAGATTTGCCACTGAGCCAAAAAAAAGGTCATTGGCCTTTCCTCAGTAATTATTTTACAAATCTTAAGCTCCTTATCACAAAAGTACCATCTTGTCGTAAAGTGTGCGTGTGCTTCCTCAAATAGGTTTGAGATGTAGATTCCCCACTAAATTGGATTGTTATCAGAATCATGGTGACTGATGTTGAAGTCGTTTAAAGCAGAAAGCAAAGAACAACAATCCTCACAGAAACAGTTGGGTTCCAACATTTTGGGTCGCTAATTGCATTTCTGTGCACCGACTCTTGGAGATGTTGTTCAACTTGTTCTTTTTTTTTTTTTTCCAGTGGTCGTTTTTTTGTTGCAAGTTTGAGTTTCAAAGGCACGTTGAGTTACACTGCAGGGTGTCAAACCGATTCATTTCACATAAAACAAGTTTGTCACAGCTTGTTGCCCAAGAAGAAAACAGATCAATCAACAATGAATGGACATGATACTTTGAAACACATAACGACTTGCTTCCACAGCTAGCTGCATGTGCATCCCTCCACTGCTTGTCTTCTTTCTCCTTTTTGTTTTGAACCAGGAGATCTGTCCTGGTCCTGCTGGCCTTTGTGCTACTTCAACAGTGAAGAAACCAATCATTCAGAGCAGCAAATGGACCAAAGGGGAATACGAGGATGGCCTCTTGAGGTCTCCTCCTATCACACAGTTTTCCCCCTTATTATTCCATCTGGAAGCTTTCCAGGTGTCAGCTATGGCCCACTAAGCTCCCAGTGGGTTAAGAACACTGCATCAGCTGCTTAAACACTGTGAGCATCATTTTGTAGCAACACCTTTCCTCTCGTCATTAATATTAAACGGTCCTAACTAGGACATTCAGCAGTCTGGTGTGGGGACATGCACAGCTCATTTCCTTGTCTCGTGTGTTCGGGGTAGAAGGGGGGGGTGATGAAGTTTAACATCTAGCTGTGATATGAATATACCCTCTCCAGGACAGCTTTTCCTAGCCACCCATCTTCCCCCTTGTCTCTCTGGGAAGGCAAACAGTACTGATTGGCTACAAGTGCCCTTCACTGATTGTTACAAATGGCATATAAAACACAGTCTTTCCGAAAATCAAATAAATAGTTTGTTCTTCAACCGACAAATATGATTGGAAAAAGCAACTCAAGGCGTGATTTTACATTTTTTAGTTATGGCCACTATCAGTGCAGAGACTTTGAACAAAGACCAAAGCTGCCACCAGCATCCAGCTTCCTCTCAGTGAGGGCCGCTGACTGGGCTGAAGCTGCTAGCTCATAGAGCAGCCAGTGAGGCAGAGGGAAGCTTCTCCTCGGGCATTATCACTGCACCGCCAGTCCTGGCTAGCATGACCGCTAACTGCACTTCACAGTGCTGACACACACACACACACACACACACACACACACACACACACACACGCTGCTGCCTCAGGCAAGTTTGATGCAGACATGACACGATTGTTCCCTATTGTACAGTTGACTAATAGCCCATTTCTTTCACAGATTCCCTGTTGATGTAAATAAACTGTATGGCCCATTACTTTTCCAGGCCCTTTGAAGCTCTCTCTATCTCCATCTCTGTCCATCATACTGAAAAACTGCATTTACTACAGAGTACTGAGGAAACTGTATGGCTCACTGCTTGACTTTACTTGGCCTTTTTTGAAACTCCTCCCGGCCTCAGTGCCTCTCACTGCATTTCAGGAATATTCTTTTTTTTTGTTCAGTCTCTTATAGTGTTTTTTTGTCGTATAATTGGGCCCAAAATGAACAAAACGTGCTCCCCATGGGTAATTCAGGAAGATGATGTGAACTGCAGTGCGGAAATGAGGGCAACACACTATCAGAGTGTGGCAGTCTGTCAAAACAGAACTCACACCTTGCTCTGATGCAGCATTTATAAGCAGGCCGCGACTGACCTTTTACTAAATTATGCAGAGTGTAAAGCAGTATTCATTTTTAGCCTGTTATTTTAGTTTAAACTACACCATTTTTGCTGTTCCTCTTTAAAGGTTAGAAATTATTCTAATCGGAACATTAATACAACAACAAACAACTATTTGCTATGTTAAGATATGGAACCAACAGCAAATAAGTCGACATTAAATTCTAATTCAATTGTCTTTTTTCAAGATGGACCTGTTGGTGAGTGCTCATTGGCATGGTCCATGTGGTCTGGACCAGTTAGTGAGTGGTCTATGGTAGGCCTGTCATGATAATCAATAAATCAATTAATCGTACGATAAATAAAAATGAGCTTGATAATTTTGCCGGCCTCGATAATTTCCATTTGCATGCTTGTTTGTTATCATCGTGTCTCTCACATGAACCCTCTTGTCAGTCACTCTTTGTCTCTGTGTGGGGAGGCGGGGCCCTGCCCCTGACATAACACAGAGTGCAGCATGAGAGCCCTGTGAGGAGAAGCAAGCCAGAGGTAAAAGTTAAAGCTAAAGTTGTTCCGAGTGCGGAAGGAGAAGTTTTCACTTTCACCGAACAATGGCGAAACGAACTCCCGCGATTCCACATGACGGCATGCATGACGGCTCCGCCACGGCAGCAGAGCTGATATAGGTTTCACTCTACTCTGTGTTCACTTCCACCAGGTCCACTGTGCTGAATTGCAGCGTTGAAGTGCTGCGTATCTGCTCCGGAGGGCTCCGGACTGCCGGAGCAGATACGCAGGACTTCTATGCAGCAATTCAGCTGAATTTAGCACCGAGCAGACAGGAAGTCACAGAAACAACAATATAACAACCGGTTACTTTTCAAAATAAATCACCCCGTGTTGACGCTAGCACACAAATCTCAATAAAGAGACAAATACAAGTTCTTCTGCTAATCCTTCAGGAACACTTCGTGTTGTTGTTACATATACATATATTACACATACCTATAACTGTGGTACTGCAAAACCGTATCGGAGCCTGAGAGTCCTTTTATATATTGTTTCTGGTTGTTTTGTTTATTTATTTTGGATATTTAAAATGTCTTTTTCACATTCCAATTACAATTTTATCTATTCTTTAGAAATAAAAGTTTATTGATCTTTGAAAGGGTGTACTTGCAATATTATGCCATTATCATTATATTAGTTGAAAAATGGTCTCAAAACGACAATATTATCGTTTATTGCAATAATTTCTGGGACAATTTATCGTCCAGCAAAATTTGTTATCGTGACAGGCCTAGTCTGTGGTGTAGTCCATGTGGTCTGTGGACCATGTGGACCAATTAGTGAGTGGTCTGAGATGTTGGTGCTCGAGTGTAATATCTAGTGGCAGTAAATGTCCTTTATTTAACCTGCGCTTTCCTATACTACTCTTATTTCTGCTATTATGATTCTACTTTCTACATATCAAATAGTATAGCAGGAAGATGTTTGAGACAGAGAAGGATGACATGAAGATATCATTCTTCAAATAGTGCATGCTTCACACTCTAGCTGACTGGACAACTACAGTCCCTGTAGTGTAAGCTGTTACCTGTTAAGTTACTTCAAGAAAGCCGGTTATCTGCTCATCCAGTCTCTCACTCAGACTGAGCACTACTGTGTTCTAGTACATACTGAAACCACTGATTATATTCAAGTGACTTTCTAATGTGCCGCAGTCTTCCCTTCTTTCATCTGGCTTTTTTGCACAGAAAACCCTGACCTTGTGTTCCCATTTGTGTAAATCTTTCAAACATTCTGTTCTCTTTGAAAATTAATCTATTGGCATCTGTGATCCGCCACATTAGCGTCACATTGAAAGCTGTCATGTTGCAATATAGTCGGTGTGAGCATGAAAATGGATTTTCTCCGCGTTTGATGTGTTTTCTGAGGCATTAGTATGAAGTGCCATAATACAGTAGGTGTCATAGTTAAGTGAAAATGTGGATGCTTGGCCTCAACAGCTGAAAGTATCCAATATTTCTAAGATTTCACAACATTTGCATAATACTGAAAAATCAGGTCCATTATATTCAGTTAGGAGGCCTATTTGTTGTACACATTGTTCTAATGACGGATATTGGTATCGGATGAAACAACATATGATTGTAATTTCGGCTGTGACGGGGGTGTGAAGCTAAGATACTGTGAGGTGAAACAGACGAGTGCATGCTGGTGTTCTAATAACAATGGGAAGTTAGTTATGTGTTGTTTGGCCTGATGATTGGGCTGCTCACCAACACGGTCAGAAATTGGAGCTGCAGCAGTCATGCTGTCACACACAGCTAAAGGAGGCAATTAAGGTGGATTTGCGTCAGAGTTATACACATATTTTAAGATTCGGTCTGACTTACACTTCCTGAGGATATCATTATATCCAACGTGTAGTCCCACTGATTTAACGTCCGATAAATCAGCTTGGAAATTAAAATGCTCCTTGCCTGACCATCATGACATTTAAAAAAAAAAAATCAGTGTCAAAGTGATCAAGTGAGAGTGAATGTCCTATTAACGGATCAGACTTTTACAACCCATTACTTTCATTTAACAGCGAGATTACATGGTTTCTTTATGCATCCAGAAATGCTTATGATTTTTGCATCCGCAGGCATGATAGGGAGAGACTGACATATCATGAGAAACTAGAACAGCAGTCAGTGGACTGCATACCTCCGCAAAGGCCCAACGGTCCCCACTCATAGACACCAGCCAGCAAAATCATCAGATCTTTTTCATCAGGATCATCACTCCCCAAGAAATTAAGAAAAATGCCCTAACCCTAACCCTAACCCTACCCTATCACACTATGTTATACAAAGTAACAGAATGTTTTTAAAACAAATTTTATCCTGATTCCAAGCAAAGTATACCAAAAGTCAATGGTGTCTACTCTGAGCTAAGACCCATCCTTCACCCAAGTCTCATGGAAATCTTTTCAGGTGTTTTTTGTGTAACCCTGCTGACAAACCAACTAAAAAAACAACCAAGACACAAACTGAGGAGTGAAATCATAACCTCCTTGTCTGTGGTTATTACAAAACAACTTAGTAAAAACCTTTCTAAACTAAATATTGATTTTGGTCAAGCACAAACAGCGCTGTTTTCTAATTTCCCCAAAAGCCTGAGGTTTTCGCTCAGCAATAACATTCACTTTTGAAGACAGTTGGTACTGACTCCTCCTTCGCCAGCTCCTGTTAAACTATAGCTTTTGTTTTTTACAGAGAAGACTTTGAATTACACATCAGTCACACTTGGTTTCACTGCTGTCAGCAGAGGCAACAGGAGCTCTGCTCTTATTGTTCTGCACACAGTATGACAGAGCTTTCTGCTGCGATAACTACAGCGAAACCTGGAAATCTGAATACTTCGCCTGAAACTTGCATGTGTTTAGCAACATTTATCAACACCAACTTGACATCGTTATGGTATTTATGTTCTTCAACAATACTCAGACTGAAAATTCAGGAAAAGAAAAGGGTTTCTGAAGGTTTGGACAAGGAAATAAACCAGGAAAAAACGTTCAAGAGGTAAGGCTGGTGACATTTCCTATGAAAAGACAAAAAACAGAAATAAATTGATTATACTAACAGGTACTGTCTATGTGGCCACAAGCTCATGTAACTTATTCCACAAAAGACTTTCATTTTTGTCCAAAAACTACAAAAAAAAAGACATTGGGAACAGGTCCAACTGTAGTTTATTTTGAGTCAATCTCACATATGGTCCTACTGCGGTAAATGCTCACTACTGCAGAGAAATGGTTATAATCTGTGTATTAAAATAGCCCCAAGGAATTGCAGTGTTTGAGCAACTTTATATAACAACACTCAACTTAAAACAACTAAATGTCTGGGCCACCAAAACAGGTCGACTTTAAGGCAATTTGTGCTGCAGAATTACTCCGCAATCCCTCTTAGGCAGAGTGATGCATACTGTTACATGTATATAACAACATAAATAACCGTGTCTCAGAATAAATGCCCCTGATATTGTACAGTTGACATCCATTGTTTAGGTGTTTGTGGGAGGCATACTTAAAGAATAAAGCAGTGTAGGGAAAATGGAGTGGGAGAAATAGAGTAGAAAAAAGGCATTGCTGGAGTGAAATGGGCTGAGGTGCCTCGAGGGTTTTTTCTACGTCAAGTGCTATGCTTAAATGACTATGAAAGAGCTCGCCATCCTCCCAGCCTTCCACGAAGAATTGACTTCTGCTCACACGTGTTCATCAATAGGGCTGATGTACAGTCACAGCGACAAGGTTTGCTACTTAAGGGACCTGTCTGAAAGCAGCGGAGCAGCCTTTATTCTTACAGTCAAGCCGCAGTGTTCTTGACAAGCACAGGTTACCTACCATAATGTGCGAATGCAAAATACTTGTCCTCTTCGTTGGGAACACAGACAAATAATTTTGAAGTTCATGATGTTTGTTCTATAACTCCATTAAGATGCTTGATAAAAGTGAACTTTTTAACTTTAAATAACTCTTTGCGCTTGCTGAATGGCGGACAGATACGGCAAGAGCCTCACATGAAAACACTTTTAACAAATTCATGTTGGAAATGAAAAGGTCCTCAAGCCCCTCTTTATTTCCTGACACAGCTCTGATGTCTGTGGAAGAGTAACAGAAGGCTTTGAATATTCAGTAAACACTGGTCTAGGAACCATTTAAGTGAGAATTAAAAATGGCAAGCCACCTGCTCTTTTCATTACAGCAACTGTTGATTCAGACACAGGCTCTGCCAGTGATTTGCCATGTGACACATTCACTCCCACCAAAACCCTGTTGAACACTGATCATCACTCAGCGGCCTACAAGCTAAGAAATTAAATACATAAGAACATGAGTTCATGCTTGCTTTGTCCTCCCCATCACATGTCCTGCTCTCAACAACAGACATAAGCCGTGCCGCAGACAGAGACTTGCTTTCTGTGTCTCACACATGCAAACATGCTCATACAGATTGAAACTCTTTAGCTCTCTGTGTTTGTGGTAATTACTGCATAACAGAATGAGTTGTGCGGTCATGGCTGCAATGCGCTGTGGAGCAGGACAGTGTGACATGAGAACAGTGCCAGCTTTGACTAAAGATGCCTTCTGGTCAGCTGGAAGCTTAGCATACACGACGGCCTCTCAAACTGACAGTCAGCTGTGCTAGTAGGTGCTGAAATCATCTTTATATATTGGTATACTGCACCCTGAGCAACATTTAATCAAACTTCTGCATGTTCCTTTGATTATGAACATAAATTACCCTGGATAGGCTTTTGCCTCATGAATGAATGTGAAATGATTTTAATAAGTATAAAATGCCTTCACAGGACATAGTGATGAAGGTTTATTTTTCCCTGCTGGGTTGAGAGAGTTATTAGAAGTGGGATATGTTTTACTTTTTCCTCTATTTGAGTTATCAGGACATCAGTTAACATAGTTTAATTAAAATTTGTAGAACATTAGGTCATGGGCTTAGGAATAAATGCTCATTTTGTCTTCTCAAATTTCTAAAAAAACATTTTTAGCACCAAGTGAAAAACGTGGTGGACCATTTATCCCAATAATAATAATTGTGTATTTCGAAAGATTTAGAAGCGGATGTTGTGTAGTTATTCCATGTTCTTATTTTATAATAACAATAGATCATATGATTACAAGAAATGTGAAAGGGGTCACAGGCTGGTGATCGTAAACAAAGGCGAGTATTGAACTAGCTATGCGAATAAGTCACTGTTTGCTGACACATATTGCAGAATCAACTTCATAAGGTGGTACATGTCAGCGTTTTGTTTACAGCTGGTTTAAGGTATAACGTGTTGATGCGCAGATCGCAATCTGATGGTGGACAGGGCCAGGTCATAAAGATTAACATTCTGATAATAGTGGATGGGATGTTGGTGGGTGAAGTAATATGTTGTTAATCAGCAAAATATTAGTCAGATAACTTGAGGCGTCCCCCCAGCAGCAGAAAGGATAAGTTCGGGATTTCACAAAGTGCAAAGTGCAAGTTCATACAGTGAAATTGCGCGGCGTAAAGCAGCATACTCGGTAATCATTACAGACAAATTTAAAAGGCAACATAGCCTATAGAGACCAGTAGAGGTGCTGTGAAATTTCCATGTGGGTGCAGGTCTTAATCTAAGAAAATCATTTGTTTGGGTGGGTTGGATGATTTATGCCTAATGTCAGAGCGATCTGTGCATCACTGGGGGCAAACTAAAGCAGTTGTTGATCACTTGCGGTTAAGAGGTGTGAGAAGTCATCAGTCAATCACAATACACAGTAAGACAGAGCGGTCAATTAACTACGCTTTTCAAAAATTGCAAATCACCGCAACCACAGGAGGTCCTTGATCAAACAACCAAATGAGTATAAAAATATAAGGTTAATAGTGCGTGAGATTAGCTGTGGACAGACACACACACACACACACACACACACACACACACACACACGGTCACCTCAGGCTATGCATCATTAATAAAGATGTGATTAATTTCTAGTTATCAATATTGTATAGACATCCACAGTCATTTACATTGTTGTGTGCAGGCCTCATGTGGGTTGCCGGACTTCAGAAAGAAGGTTTTGATTTGTGTGATTGTAAATTTTGATTTGAGATCTGACATTTCTTCAGCTATGCGGCGCTGGAATAAGGCTCAGCATGTGATACTGAAACCAACAATAATTGTTCCAAGGGTTTGCTAGCTAACAGCAGTTGCAATTACAGTGACAACAGGCTGCCTTAATAAATCAGTGAGTCTTGTGCCGAAGTGTATTCTCACTGCTTATTAGAGACAGACGAAATGAAGAAGAACATTATGCATTACCTAGAGTGCTGCATTCTGAAATATCTCCCACTTCGTTTGCTGGACGCACGCACGCACGCACGCACGCACACACGCACGCACGCACGCACGCACGCACGCACGCACAAATTTCTTTTCACTCCTCCCCAGACACAGCACCGATTGATTAGATATTGAAAATGGTCTGTCAGCTGGTTTTGGAGTGGTACTCATCTGATAATGAATGCAACACCTCGGTTGGGAACTAATTATATTAGAGACACAACTTGGTTCTGCTGTCTTGCTCTCTCAGTGTTGGCCCCACTGGGAGACAAAGTCATGCGGCAACACAGCCCGCCGCTCCAGCTGGACTCGTCGATGCCCACATTAAAGATTTCCAATGGCCATGCCCACTTACTCTAACTCAAAATTTGCTCTGCCGCCAGCTATGATGATCCACTCAGAGACAGTTTCAGAAAAGTGCAACAGTGGAAAAACAACAGTGACAGACAAATGCAAAGTCACCTGATCTGCAACAGCACGGGCCAATTTGTCCATCCTGGAACCAGCCTCTGCAATCTTCTTAGCTGCATTGATCACATCTGAAGAGTTCTTCAGGGGGCCTTTGCCTCTGGGAAAATCCAAGGAGTGAGAAAGAAGAAGAAACACAATGTGGGTGGAGTTGCAGAGGCAGAGGGCATGCAGTTTCCCCGTTGAAGTCTGAGCCCACCCCTGTGTCACACAGGCTTGTGCAGCAGCTAATTTGCTGTGGCCAGCAAGAGGAATATTTCTATCAAACAATAACATAGGATATTTTCTTATAATGTAAACAAATAGAGTATAACTTTGGCCCTAATGATGCATCATGGAACTGAAACAATAGAGTTTTTTTTAACAGCAAAACAGCCGGAAATAAAACAGGAGAGGGAAATAATGGCCGACAACTGAGCCTGTTATCTGTGCTGTTTCCTTGATTTGCCAACATTCATTCAAGTTAATGTGTGATGTCTCATTTTTTAGTCAGTGATAAGTTGAAATTTCCACTCAGTTTGTTCTGAGTTACTGGGGTCAATGCCAAGTAATAATGGTGCAGTCACAGCACCAAAGCCATAATCGCTCTGGCACTGGCTCTGATTTTTATTTATTTATTATTTATTTTTGGTTTGTAACAAGCCCTAAAATTGTGGAGTGTATCAAAACCCCATACACGGGACAGACCACCATCAGTTAGGCCCTTTCCCTGATATGTTGAGTCCAGATGGGGGAGATTGAGAGGAAAGCTGCTGGCTTTTAGTAAACATAAGCGACACGACTCTTAATGCAAACAGATTATCTATTACAGTATATCTACGCAGTCTGATCAAAACAAATGTTATCTTGGTCACTTTGATGTCAGTTGCGGAGTAAAGATTGTTTCTCAGAAATCCCACTTATCAATTTTCTACCTGCTGCTGCATTATTTTTTCTAAAAACAATGGATTAAAAGACCACATGTGAAGAGGATTGCTTGATGTGATGATGCACAGTGAATTATTACCTCCTAGATTAGGTTATATACTGTATGTTTCTGTTTTGATCTATTCTCACGCTTTCATCAGTCTGTTTTCACACACACTAGGCAGTTGTTTGCAGTGAAAAAAACCTGATACCCACTCAATGCTAACAGCACAGCACTTAATGGCAGAAAGACAAAGTTAGCGACAAGCCGGTGAACATTTGGCAGCTAAGAAGCCACTCATGTCCCTCTGGAGTTTGTACCTGCTAGATGTATAAATAAGCTAACTGTTTGCTGACAAATTAGCCATGTGAACTTGAAAATGTGATGATACATCAGTGTCATTTTAATAGCTTGTTTCTGCTTTCGAGTGGCCCAAAAAAAAATCCAACCAAAGCAAAATTGCATTTTGTTGCTTTTTACCTGGTGAAGTCTGTCATCTCCATCATGATCATACACATTTGCTTGGCCAGCACGATGATGTCATTGCCATTGTCATCCCACTTGGCCACCTCTGCATCCAGCTTGCACTTCTCCTGTCTGAAGCTCTCGACCTGCTCAGCAATCTTGGCCTTTTCCTCCTGAGGAAGCTGTGCCATGATGGCCTGCAGGCAACAGGAGAAGTGCGGTGGAAAACAAAAGCATTAGAAAAATGGTGATGGTGGTGGTGGTGGTGGGGTGCTAGGGAGTAAATTTGAGTAGAATTAATTGTGAAGATGCCTCAGAATGAGGGAAATGCCAGAGGAGAGGAATTTAGGTAAAGGAAGTAGATAAGGTTGGGGAGTAGAGAACGATAGGGAAATGAGGAAAGGGGCGAATAAGAACAGGGATTAGTTTTGGAGGAAGAGAATAAAGGAAAGAATATAAAGGGGAGAGCTGTAGCACCATTTTCGTCTCCTTTTTAATCCGCCCTACAAAACTTGAGCATTAAGTTTGGAGTCTGACTACCCCTTCCCCTCTGAAATTCTTCAAAATAAAGTTCTAAACTTTACGTTTAATGACTGGACCTTTTCAAACCCCTTGACATCTTATATCCATAAAGAGCAAATCCATTTTTGCTTTCATTTTTTTTTTTCCTCAGCGGCCTTTGGGGGCAGGTCCAAAATGGCATAAATCTTGTGGCAAGGTCACAGGCGCAGTAAGTACCCAGTATTATTTGGGAGATAAATGTATAATTACCTCGCTTCTTAGACCAGAGAATGAATAATGCATTTGTTCAACATTATGTCAAGGAGGTGAGATGGAAGGAAGAGTAACCTGGTTTCCATTAGGTCGATTCGATTGACTCTAGAGGCAGTGGGAGCCAACGCGTACAGTGAAAAAGAAAAGTCACCATTGTTTTTTAACCTCATCTATTATTGACTGTCCTCCAAGAATTACTATTCTTTTAATGAAATAATCGCCCTTGTCCTCCTTTTCCCTCTTCCTTAGGCCCTCTCTCACAGCCAAGCTAGTGTGTGTGTGTGTGTGTGTGTGTGGGGGGGGCCTCAGTGAGAGAGTGTGTCACTTTGCTCACGCCCCCTGGTAGACGTGTTGGGAGGAAAATGAAAACAAAAAATATAGATGACTTGTCCTCCTGAAATTCTTTGAGAGGAAATAAGCAGGGACAGGAGGGGGGCTTCAGTGAAAGAGCGAAAATTGAAATTACAGACAGAAATCGAGAAGCATGGAGGCACAACTTTTTCTCATCAGAGGCCAACAGATGTGTCCATGAGCTTTGGCCTACTGATCACTGTGTGAGAAGAGCTTTGATGGCGGTTAGCTCGGGAAAAAAAAATAAAAAGAGAAAAAACCCGAACGGCATAAACAAACAAGCAAAACCAGCCCCCTCAAGCCCAGTGTAGATTTCCTCTGCTGCTGGTGCCAAGACACACAAACAACAGCGGGGCAGTAAATCCCATTAAACAGCGTGTGTGGTGAAAACACTGCTCACATTTAAAACAAATACCAACTTAATATGTATTTAGACTGCACAATGAATAAGCCATTTAAAACACAGTGACTGATTCCAGCAGGGCAAATTGGTACTCACTTCGCAGGTATGCTTGCACGTGTCACTATGAATTATGGGTCGCACACAGCAGGCGGTGGCTCTTGGCCCCCTGCACACAACATTTATTTAATCTGCCCATCTACAAGTCACATATACCTCCATGGGTACATGTACAGATTATTAAAGACTTAATGGATTTTACAGCGAAATGTGAACCAGTATTCCTCTTTTTAAAATCTCTAACAAATTAAGTAAAGTCAACGAGAATTTGCTTGCGGCAAACTCTTCTAATAACATGTATTCATTGCGCTCGTTTGATTATGGGAATAAAAGGGCCTCTGCTCTTTCTCTTGCTGCCATGCCTGCTGCCACACCACTCACCCAAAAGCTATTGTTGCAACAGCTACTGCTGGTGGTCATACAGCATTTCGAAAGGCCTGACTCCATCCACCCAAGCATCAACCTGGATGCTCTGCGGCCCTGTTTATACCTGTATTAATATGCATCTTGTGTGGTCTGATTATAAGCAGATGATGTGAGTGCATCCAAGACATGTTTTGGACACAATGAGATCTGATCACTGTGTCCTGGGCCATGCTGAAGGAACGCATACTCAACTGGCGTCCTCTGCGTAAGCACACATCAAACATATAGTCTAATTTCCATTTGGCTCACTGGAATACACATTGCTTGTTTTAGCTCTCTTACCTGCCAGTGTTAACAGCAGATGTTTGCAATCACAAATGATTTAAACTACCAACTGCATTATATATCCAGACTTCCTTGAAACATTGTGCAATTTTGAGAGTTGTTGAATGAGGAGGAAATTGGAGAAACGGCTACTGCCAATTCATAATCATTTTTGCCTTCCTGTAAATTTGCTGTTAAATTTTATACATTAACTTATGATCTCAGACTTACTTAAAAACAAGACTTGAAATCTGGTCAATGACAAATTCCTGATTATTTGGGTCTTCTTGTACATTTGGCAAATGTTCATCATACATTAAGTTCTTTCTTTTTTGCCAGTGTGTTGGCTACGATGTGCATGGGTTTATTTGAAGATAGCACCCCATCAAAAGTGGCCCCTCGTGATACACGTGGAGACTTCCTTTAATGCCACGTGTGGAATGAAATGTTCACTTGTGATCAGATCACTAAGGAGTCATGTTAATACTAGATGTTAACAGTGCAGGGGAAAGTCACAATTGTCCCTCCTTACTGTCCTGTTTGTCTTTGTAGAGAGTGACAAGGTCGGAGCTCACGTGCCTAAAGTTAATGCAACACAATTTCTTCATTCAGATAACACTTCTTTCTACATGGTTGGCTGACTGAACTTTTTTTTCCTGCTCATTTGATTTTATCTTGTATAAAACAACACTAGCTGGGTCCTATTTTTAACAATGCTTTATTCATGTTTTTCGTTTAAACTATAACCTGTTTTTAGATTCAAGTCAGTTTGTATAATAATTCAAATATTTATAAATATTAACTTGACAACTACAAAAGGTTCTTCCATTATGACTAAAAGTAGTGCTTGCGCTCTCAGTTTGTGCTTCTGGGTAGTCAGTGGCTCCCTCGCTTACATGTTGATGTTTAATGTAGCAAAAAAAAAGGTAATGTGGGCATAACTGTACTGTAATTGCTTTCTAATCAATAGCGACACAGGTGAGCGCACTGTGCCGTGGGGCAGATCTTTCTGACCTCAGGATTTAAGTGCATTCATTAGCATCCTTGTTACTCATATCACATTACATTCAGCAAAACCATAACTGCACTTCTTGTCAATTGTGTATATGATAAAGAGTCAGATAGACAATGTGAACTGAGAATCACAGTAACACTAGGTGTGGCTATTTCTGCTCAGTCAAAATGTTTTCCCCATTGTCTTCTGCACATAAGAGCTCCGCTAAACCAAGACGAAGCATTCCTCCAAACAGCTAAAGGGAGCAAAAAGTCCCTTGAAACTCCACAATTTGGATTGAAAAATTCCTTTTTCTAAAATTAGGGATCAAGGGAGGTTGGGGAGAGAGAGTGAGGGATTTGGTTTGTATTCAAATTCACTCTGAAAGTGGTGTGACAAAAGAGAGAGAGCGTCGGGGAGGAAGAGTGAGCGGGAGAGGGGTTCTGAACACAAAAGAAAGCTGCAGCGCAGGGGTAAACACACGAGCCAATTGGGACGTCAAGGGAGCAGGAAGGCACTTGGTGAGGACCCCCTCTCCCTCCTCCCCTACTCTCTAGAATTCACTTATCCCCAAATCCCTTCCCCTACTTTACTGATAACAACAAGGAGCGGGCCTTGGGAGCTTAACATAGTGGTAAATCCGGCCGAGGGAGTGCTGTGCCAATACACTGTGCGACTCGGCTACGTCTGCAGGGATTAGAGCGCTTTCCGGGTTTCTTCACCGAGCGCGGCGTCTTGAAATGACTTTAATTTGTTTCATTTGAAATAAACTGCCCAGACACTCAGAGTTCAATTTTATGGATGACCTATCAACAGTGTTATCCAATCACTGTGTTAAGAGATGTTGGGTGTGTGTGTGTGTGTGTGTGTGTGTGTGTGTGTGTTAGGGTGGGGGCTTTGTGTTTGTCTCTCTGTGCATCATCCGCAGTGTGTTATAGAAGAAGAGTTTGTGTCTGCATGTTCTAATAGAAAGAGACACTACGTACAGGCCCTCCTTCCCCTGTGTGTTTTTCTTGCCTTCTCATTATGCATGTTAGCTCTAATAACTTAGCTTTATGCGTTAAGTATAATAGAAGTGACAAGGGGTGCACCACACAAGCCGAAGCACTGGGAACAAAGGCCCCTGGGACTGCCCTGGACTTGATTTTATTAGTTTCTACACTGAGATCGGGAAAGTGGGAGGGAGATATTATGCCTGTGTCATGTGTGTGATACCCGCTCACAGAAGGGGCTTGGAGGGATCATGACTGTAAACCTCAGTGTGCTCATGTCAGCTCCTATGGAGAAAATGGATTACGCTTTCTCTTGTCTGTTTGAATAGAAACACAGAGCACTAGTGTGCACTTGGCATGACCGTGAGAGGACAGCGCGCTTTATCCTGACACGACAGGCTGAGGCCGACTGGGCAGACCACCAGCGGTTCACTGCAAACACATCTTTTATGGATGTGCTTGCCTTCTGCGTGTGTGAATGTTTAGTCTTTGAGGGCACAACATTTTCTATGAGTGGAAAAACAGGCGATATCAATTAACTATGCGTGAGGCTTTGTCAGTATGCCAATATAAAGTATGTTGTACACGATAATGTGCACTAAACGCACGACGAGGAGTAATCACATTTGATAACTCGCTGTGATAAGATGTCGTGCATTTATGCGATGCGAGCTTCGAGTACATAACTTGCTAATTAGGGATGCCTGAAGTATCATTACATTCAGCCACGTCAGCCTTTAATCCGCCTTATATCACTGTATTAAAGTAACAAGTTATGACAAAGGGACATGCTGCTACTTCAAACTGTTCCCAAGAAGAGCTGCCCACTCAAAGCACAGTCGAGTGCCAGAAAAACTAGTCAACAGTTTGGTGCTGTGAAGCTCCTTTGTGTGGCAGCACTGGTGCGTCTAAGCTCAGATGGCCCTACAATGTTACGCTGCGGGAGCCTTAGTGGGAGTACATACAACAAACTCCAAGCACTTCACACTCAGGACCCCCACAGTGATCCTGGAGCAGCTACTGCACCTAAAGTCTGGGTCTGTTCTTTTTGTTCATGTTTGCATTCCAGATTTGTCAGAGTTGTCTCTTAGTTCATCACGTTCTTCACGACTAGATTACTGCGAAATCAAATCTCTTCATAAATGGCGCTTTATCAACAGTACATTTCATGGCTGACGCACACTGAATTTTGATTATATTTTGTTTAAAACACACAGACACATACATGCATACATAACCCTATTTCTACATTTAAGGACCGCAAGTATGGATTATGATTCCTGTCAGTCAGGTGCTAAGGTAGAAGTAACGTGATGTTGTTCAACATAACGTCGTAGGGAACAGATTGCAATGGATAGATGGGTCAACAAAGCTGTGGCCAGGACACAGGAGACTATTGTTTGTTTCCTACTGACAGCTGATGTTTTCCTTTAAAACGCTCTTTAACCCAAACAATCTTTGGTGCCAAAAGCACAAGCTTTCCCTGATCTTAAACAAGTAATCCTTAATCTAAAATAAACTCTGGCGGAAGGCACTAACAAAGAATATTCTTCTGCCAAGAAAAAAGTGCTCAGTTGTGTTTTTTTTCTTTTTTTGGCAGGAAATGGGAAACAATATATTTTGTCATTTAGTTTGGAGGACTCTTTGGCTGCACTCATAGCCCCTAATATTGAAAACTGATGCAACACGTGAGTACAGGTTGTGAGTTTCATCCAAGAGCTTCCATTTGTCTGCCACTTTTTTGAAAAGCTGAAAAAGGATAAGTAATGGCAGGGAAAATAGAAAGGGAAAGATTTTATAATGTTATGTAGAAAAAACATAGACTATTACCAAACCTCACTATTGATTAAACAAGCCCTTGCTCAATTCAACATAACGAGGGGTTTGCAGGTAATTGTGGCTAATATTAGCTAATGTGACAAACTTTTATTACTGGTGACTGATATTACCAAGTCACTGACACTTCTCCACTTCTGCTTCTGTTACACTTGATTTTTGATTATTCGCTATCCTAATAATGCTTTTTGTGCCTACAGTGGCTACTGTTCAACTACAGTCATATGATCTTAGTTTAATGTACATATTCTGAGCATACATCCTTTAGGTTGTACATATTCAACCTAAAGGATGAAAGGTTGCGTATTAGCAGTGCCTGAGTTGGTTATTTTTTCTAACTAATATCAAATTCCACCATAATCAGGGCCAAATCTGCACAGTACATACATTTAGCAACAAAACACTGCTGTTTTAGTTTTATTTATTTCTCCCTGCTTTGTGCATTACACTCCTGCGTGTGCAGACTGTGTAGAGACTCAGGCAGTATAATTCAGGCCTGTGCCACAGGGAGAGGCATTGGGCCAAGTCATACTCCTACCATCCACAATCCATTCAACATGCAACACACCGCTAGAGCCACTGTTTTGCTGGAGGGGAGCAAGCACTGATACCCTCTTAATGTTCTTTAAGCTGGGCCCAAGTGAAAAATTGCTAATGTGCTACAAAGCTCAGACCCCGGTGATCGCAACTGAAGCCTTGGCACAGTGCTGTACTGTATTTTGTGTTTTTGTTTGGCATCTGAAGGGAATTTGGTAATTACTTCTTTGTTTGTGATTGCAATTTTACACCTGCCATCCCTGAACAGTGTTTATTTAAAATAATCGTGCTTGTTAGGATAATTGAAATGGACTTTCATGCTATGTAAGTGGAACTAGTTGGGTGAATTGATTGAAGTGTGGTCTGGGAACATGGGTGGGTGTTCAGCTTGCACCTCAGCACACCATTTAAGCAATAACACTTACATTTGGGCCTGCCAACCTTTACCCAGACCAAATATTGTAGATGTTTTCTGTCTCTTCTTTTATAAGACATTCAAGAAGTTTCAGCGCAGTGGGGAAGTAAACATCCACTCACCCGAGCACTCTGTCCAGCAATAAGCTGGTCATCTTCAGTCTGGACACTAGTCCTGCTGCGAGTATCATAGTCCTCCTGCTCAAAGTCAGAGTCGTCTTCCAGCTCCTCTGGTGTCTATGAGAAATACAGACACAAAGTTGGGCAAACAGTCAGAATGAGAGACAGAGAGAGAGAGAGAGAGACTGGAAATGGAAAAAAAAAGAAACATGCAAGTCCTAAATTGACAGCTGAAAAGGGCAATTTTTCTTTGCCTTTATGCCCATTGTGGTGGGAGCCAAAGTAACAGAGAGCATTTTTCTGTCTTGTCATTTCTACACAGTGTCTTATCTGGAGATGAACTCAACATAAGACAGCATGATATGTTACACGATTAAAAAGAGTCAAACAGTTGTCTTTATTCTCTGAACATGGTATAAATAGACGTATCAAACACATAATGAAAACGGGGGATTGGTCCGAAGAGATATGGTGAGTTGATTGTGTTTTTTCTCTACCTCCTTTCCAGCCAAATTTGAAAAAACTGATTGGTGACGCTGAAGAACACATGCTGCTAGTTCTCATTTTGGTTTCATGAAAATGAAAAGATGACAGCATCAGTTAAATTTTATATTTAACTGACAAGTTCCTTTTAGTATCAATTATAACTCCTGTCTGTCAGGATATGGGTGACACTCTTTGAAAAAGCAAAACGTGAGAGTTTCAAGTATTTTTCTAATTAACAGCATACGTGTAACAGCTTTGGTGAGATGGCACCTAGCATGATTGTGACAGCTGTCAAAGCCATTTAACACAGAAATCACTAATATCTACTCAATAGTAGAAATATGATTACTCATTTATTCAATTCAAAATTAACATCAAACAGCAACAAAACAAAGGAGAAGAAACAACAACAACACAGGTCAAAAAAATATTGTCTAAGCTATATTTGGTATGTGATTATGATGTAGGATGCTACGAAATGTAGTCATAATGATTTATCAACTCTCTTAGTAATATTTGCTAATTCATTACTAACTTGAAAATATATCAAATCTCTTAAGTGAGCTACGACTCAAGAATTGGACAATATTTTGTGGAGCTGGTGCTTTTGTTTTCAATATGCACTACTCAGAAGCAAAAATTGCAAAACAAAACACATAAAAACAGGTTTAAAAGAAAAATAACATTCAAAAGAACAAGCAAAAAAAAAAAGTGAGACTTATCTCTGTTTGCAAAAATATATCTTTCTCTGCACGTTCGTCTCATGTTCTCTGATGACGTATAACGTTTGATTATTGCTATGTGACTATATTTCCTTGATGTTATTCTTTAAAAAGCAATGATAGTTCTTTGATTTTTCTTTTTTCTTTTCAAAGCAGAACAAAGCGCATTTTTGGTCAGAAAGAAATATGCTGCAACATGCTAAATAACTGAAAAAGCTTTGGGAGTGCAAACAATTTGTGATCTCTCTCATGAAATAAAAAAAACAAAAAGAAAATTAAATGATATTATTTTTTGCATCTGCTCAAAGTAGGAAACTAAATGACTACTAAGCATTTTATTGGCTTTTCTGACTACAAAGTGCTGTCTCACTAATTGAGGTTTGTTGGTTAGCCAGCTAACTTCTACACAGGCTTGTTGATCTGATGAAGCTGGCTCACTTCCAATGGGCTACATCACCATGTTAATATATGCCAGATGGCTTACCTGCGGCAGAGTAGAAGATCAGATCAAAACATGTAAATGTGTAAAGTCATCCTTCCTACATGATGCTGACATTTAAAAAAAAAAAAAAAAGCCCTGCATTTACAGTGCTGTCACAGGTAACCTTGCAGAGAGCACTGTGAGTTATTCTATTTATAGACTGCGAGAATGTTGCCGCTCCAAAATGATTAATTATATCACAGATATAATAAATGTTTTACACAGAATCAGTGCTCACACTGGCTATAAAGCAGGGCTTCTAACAAACAACACGTTGCTAGTAGACCGTGGCCTATGGCAATAAAGAACAAAATTTACTGTGTACACGCATAGGGTGGTAATTGATCTGAATTTCCTTCTTAGTATTCCCAACAGTTGTTAATCCACTGTGGCCTGCTGTGGTAAAGTTCTATCGCTGCTGAATACAACTTAGTGAATAGAAAATCTTTTCATTGACTCAATGAGACGATGTTTGCATTCATAAAAATACTTATGCCCACTGTGCCTAAATTATGGGCAGTATTGAGCTGGGAAAAGGAACCACATGCATCGGAAATTAGCTCCTAATAATTCTCAAAATATACTTGCAATATCTGGCTTCATTCAGTGTACTTTTCTTCAAACCTTTTCTATTAACCCATAATAGCAGGAACACCATTATTTTGAAGTTACATTAATACATAATTGTTTTGTTTTTTTCTTGTTCACTCATAAAAGCTCATAGTTCACAGTTTTGTTAGTATATATTTTGATTTATTTGTTTATTCAGATGATCGCACACCTGTCCAACAAACTCATACCATTTTTATTATTTTTTATTTTATTATATCTCCTCGTGTGAAACAACGGTCCCATCATTGTCTCAAATTAGATGCTTGTCAGATTGTAGCCAGCTTTTGAGACCACTAATTCAATATAGCTAATTTCAACAGCACCCAGTCCAATAATTCCGCCAAATAGGGGGTGACAACATACTTATTCCCCGACCTGTGCAACAGTGATGTACCATGGAAACATAGTACTGTACTTAATCACAGCTAGGTGTAGGGCAGACCACACCTGACCACCCCCATGATGGTGATCTTGTTAGAACGGCAGTCTAACAGTCTGTGATATTAAAAGATTACATCTGATTTAGCTTACTTTAGCTTTACTTTACTTACTTTAGGTTAATTTAGCTCTGAACTTCGAGTTAAACTTTAACTTTCTGCGTGACACAGGCTTTAGGTCAGTTGTTGAGAAAAGGAGGGAGTGCAACCACCGGTTATATTACAGTTGCTGGTCTCCAACCACTGTTCCATTTTATCCAGCGCTCTCTTCTTCATTGTGCAACTCTGATCTCTCTCCCTGTGTGTGTGTGTGTGTGTGTGTGTGTGTGTGTGTGTGTGTGTGT
>OMLP01010941.1:52477-63480 GCA_900302685.1 Spondyliosoma cantharus | reverse complement strand
CCACTTTGTGCATTTGTGTGTGTAACATTATTTCTGACTCTGGATGATTAAATGTATTGAAGTTGCAACGACGGATTACAAGCTTTAATTTTCAAAAACCCGATTTATTTTGTTTTCGGTTTTTTTTTTTTAACTACAATTTACAATTCAAATCACATTAACAAGCATGTGCGACTTTAAAAATAAAAAAATAAAAAAAATAATAACTGAGCACATTCAATCAAATTTAATCCAGCTACACGTTGTGCCAACATATGTGACAATATTTATTACACATTCATACTTATGGCATCATTTCTCCTATTCACTTTGGATTGCAGTGTACTTACTCCTGTCTTATTTTTGAATGTATTGCACTGTTATAAGTAAAAAATATTTATGGAAAAATACATAGATGGACGTTTGAAAAGAGCTTTTTTTGTGAATTACAAGTCATTTATTTGGTGAAGTCCTGTTAAATGTAAACAAAACAAAAAATGAGCCAAAAGTTTCCACTTGATGTTTTTTGGAGCAGAGAGAGAGAGAGAGAGAGAGACATCCTGCCATGATTAGGATTTAGCCATGTCAATTTTATTTACATAGCACATTTAATACAACAGGCATAAAGTCAATGGGCTTAAAGATACAACAAACAAAAAAAATCAGAATTAAACACCACTGACAAAGTCATAGACAATAAAAACATACACGATAGGAAGATATAAAAACAGACATATAAATCAGCCTGCATGGGGATGATTTCATGAGGGGGGATGACTGAAATGTGGCACTATAAATGGAATGAAATCAGTCTAGACAAACACAACGAGGGCATTGTTTGGCTGGCACTCAGTTCCATTACAGTTAAACTAATAACCACCTTTAGCACTTCCTGCACAAAATGTTCAAACAAGCAAATACAATTTTAACCCCTGAAAGGAAAAATAAAAGTGTAAAAAAAACAACAACAAAAAAACAACAATAAAAAAACTGCTGGCACTAAAAGAAATAGGATGTAACAGGTGGGAGGAAAACACACGTCAGACCCCCGCCACATAACTCATCAGACACCTGACAGTCAAACAAACAGCCTGGAACACATCATTCTGAATCAAATCACCATTGCTGACACTTTCAAATCTACTCTTTTTTTTTTTTTTTGCCTTTTCCTCCCTATCCAAATACAATCTGTTGTTTCTATCATCAGGGCGACACCCTCCACAGTTCAGCAGCATCGGTATGAACTCAGTTTGTATAATCCGACTCTGCATTGTCCTTGTTCTTCCCAACTGTGTTCCACTTAGACAAAGAAGAAGGTCATCTTCGGCAGGGGTAGGATGAAATATAGACCGCATGCAAAAAAAACCCCTCAATGTTGTAGTTTAATTAAAATAATTCATTAAAGTGGAGGCCCAAGGTAATTAGCATGTATAATTTATGATTTGCTTAATGCATGCAGGCAGTGGCCTCCGCAATAAACTCAACTTAACCTCAAGTAGGGAGCTGATACGGACAGGGTGCTGTTATTTACTGTGTGTTTATTGTTTGGATATTTGTCAAGAGGAAGTGTTTGATATAAACCGCCCCGGCCGTTATCCTGCTTCCCGCCACGCACAAACAACTTATTTGCTTATGAGTTTATCTTGTGGATTTTTATGCTCGCTCAGAGAGGAGGCTGTCAGATTGGAGATATTGGGAATTCACCTTTTTTTTCTCTCTGGCATGCATGTGTGTTCACGGTGTTTGCTGGTCACCAAAGTGTTGGAGAAACGAGAGAGAGAGTTCTTTTTGAGGCTGACAGAATGAGGACATGGACCAAAAACACCACAAAGGTAGCTCTTCTCCTCTCCCACAGCAGACTGTCAAGCGCGTGACTTTTAAAAGAGGAGGCAAAAATAATCAGCGATAGACAAAAACTTGCATTAATTATGCTCGGGGAACGCGTCAATCCCTGACAAGGCTTTGACATTTTGAAACATGGCTAGTGGCTATGGTTTATTTTTTTTTTTTTCCTGCAAGTGCATGTAGTTTTTTTTTTTTTTTTTTTTATAAAAACAACAAAGTAAAACCAATATTTTCAGACGGAGCCGTGGACCACGGTAAACACATTTATTTTAGCAGTAAATGGAGCAGCTCGGTGATGGGTGGGAAGGGAGCTGCTGGATGAGGATCCTTATTATCAGGCACTTACGTCTGACCTACTGTGACTCTTTTAACTACGGCTGCACAAATCACGCCCAGTAAACCTTTCATAATGTTCAAGCAACACACGAGAAACACAAGATTCGGTCACAAAATCCTTTAGTTGACATCGCAAAAAAAAAGAACAGTGCACTGTGGGAACGGTAGCCCCCCGCAAAGTGCGACTCCTGCCCGGCGCACATCATCATTATGAGACTACATGGCTAAATCATCGGTCATAATGTGTGACTCCCAGGCTAAATACATTACATGGCTGTGTCGGAGGGCAAAGGGCAGGTATAGTGGGCAGCTGCGGGGGGAGGGAGGGAGAGGCAGGGGAGTGCAAGCAGCATTCAAGGCTGGCTCAGCCAAACACCCATGTGTGCATGAAATTAGAGTGTCAACATCTGATTCATGCTGCTGGGTGGTGACTGTGAAACAAATTATGTCAGCGGGTGGCAGCGGCGAAAATTCCACTGAGCTGCAGCAGACAGTGGCTGTATGAAGCGGAAAAGTTACAGCAGGCCGTAGATTTGAAGAGGTTTTATAAACTGTGATGAAACTTTTTTTTTTTTAACGCGGTGAATTCAAAGGTTTCTCGGTTCGTATTCAGGCTTGTCGCAAAAAAAAAAAAAGCTGATAAAAAAAAATGAGGGAAAATATATTTGGAGGAGTTTTTCACTGTGCTCCTGAGCTGCAGACGGTGACATTTAAGCTCTCTAATGGAAGTGGGTGTCGTAAAGAAGAGGTAATGGTTCTAGGAAATGGGGTGGTAATTGTTATTCAAGATAAGGATGCATATTGTCCCAGATGGGGTGTGTGAGGTGCAAATGAAAGAGGTTCCCGCTCTGACATTGTCAGCGGTGAAAAAAAAACCAAGGGTTTTCACGTGCGAGAATTTCACATTCGGGAAAACATTTTTTCTCAAATGTAATTTTAAGTGGAAACACATTTTGCAAACACGGATCCCTCGCCTGTTGCTCTTGATGTTTCCTCCTGTTCTCCTTCTGTTTTTCAGGAGTTTTTTTCCCCAATCCGAACAGTGACAGAGATATTACCATGTGCCGAAACACATCGTAAAGCCCTTTAAGGCAAAATGTATGGTTTTCCAGCTCATAAAACATACTTGACATTTCTCGACTAACATCTTCACGTGTGTTTTCTTTGGACAGGACAGTGGTTTCACAACCCTGTGACAGCAAAACTGTCATACTTTCCAACATGTGAGGCAACCCGACGCTGTCTCTGTACGTATGGATGTCTAGTTATTGGCTCCTGAGAGTGTGAAAATGTGAGGCAGGTTCAGACAGACAACCAACAGAAAAAACATAAATCACACTTCAGGCTCCAGGCCTGTCAACCTCAACCTCGCGTCTGCCTCACATGGACCTCGCCTTAATTTCATTGCTAGAGTGAGTTTAGCAAAAGTTACAATCGAGGAAAGTTTGATGATCGTGTCTAATTCTATTGTGTTAATTGTTCATTGATACGTTTTTGTTGCCTGGTTTCAAAATGTGCATACTTGTGGAGGGTGTGTTCTGAGAGCCCCAAGTGTCAGCTCTGTCCCAGCTTGTCCTGCTGAATAGGTATTTGATCATCACCTTTATTTCTTAATTACATAGTCCCACAGCTAGAGGCTGACCAAATGCTTGCCGGTGCAGAGCTTTGGTGTGGGAAGCCTACTAAATACAAACAAGCGGCTTTAATGAAGGCACTTAACAGATTTGACACTGCAATGTTTTCGCTTCTCAAGTGCTTTAGCTGCTAGGTGTGAGAACTGTAACAGATTCTGTGGATTTTAGCAGCCCGCTATTTCCCCTTTTAAATGTGGGACGAAAAGCTAATTCATCACCTTTTCCTTGGGATCTTATCGTACCCTCTCCAGCCATAAACTAACACTTACGCGGGACTTCAAAGGTGCACGAGATAGCAGAGGTGAGAAAAGGGGCCTGCATCCACTTGGGGCCAGTTCCTTCAAGAGATGAGATGGAGCTGATTAGCAGGAGTGTGCAGCGGGGGCCCCGTGGGGCAGCAGCTGGAGGAGCACTCCCCACGGGAGCAGGGAGAGGTGTGAGTTTTGACAGCTCCCGTCTCTCCCCTCTGGATACTGTGGGGTCAGGGCACCCTCAGCGGGCCCGGGCGCCGCGCTGGATAGGAAGTCGGCAGTAATTGCCATTCAGCCGTTGGGACAGAGGCAAGAGGCAACAATAACCGGCGAAGAGCACACAGCCCGTTTCCTCTTTGTCTTTACATGTTTGAGGAAGGATGCTACCTCCTCTCCGACGGAACAAAGACGCAATAAAGTTCTCACCGTCAAATGCAATCTTGCAGAAGTTGCGGAGGAAGACGCGTCATCGTTCTGGCGTGGCTGCCGCGCACTCTGAGGCTTCTCCTAACCCCGGAGAAGGCCCCAGATGGCTGATTGTTATTGCATAACAAGGCCACATTGTTTTGTTAATGTAACTTCATCTGTCTTTGATGTAATCTCATGTTGTCCCGGCCAGTGTGAAAATCCCTATCAAGTGCATGATCCGGCACTACGCTCATTGTGATTGTGATAATCTCCTGCATTGAAATTCCACTTTGTTCCTTTGTTTCTTTGTTAGCGGACACAATGTGGGGTTAATTAGCAGCCACTGGTAGCCTCTGCGTTCCTGGATACTTCATCACAGCTGAAGTGTACTCTTCACTCGGGGCCGCTGGCACTGACAAGACCAAACACACGGCCTGGAGCCAATTGAAAGTAAGCAGAACACAAACGCGGCAGCAACTTAATCCCTTTCAGACAGAAACACACAGGCCTCAGAACCATCATCTGTAATTGTTTCTACACATCATTAATTGCTCTTTCCTCTCTCGGAGTGAAAACACACAAAGGAGGGATCAGCTGAACCAGAAAAACTTTTGCAGAACAAGGTTGCGGCGATCAGGTTTGTCAAACATTAAAAGGGTTTAATGTGGTTATTATTTGATTCGGAGGTGTCACAGTGTAATTTTCCTGTTTCTTCTGTGGCGCAGAAGCTCTTCACACCACATTTATCTGCAATATTGCCCTTCCGCCACTTCAGATCTCCCCATTCCCTGGTGGTCTAATTTATGTTAAGTCACAAACCTCCCCTATGGCTGTTTTGAAATGTTCAGAATGGAGACTGTGTGCTCCAGGTTTATGCCAGCGCCACAATCCCCTGTATAATTGTTCTCTATGGGAAAGCACATCTCAGTGAAACCATCTGCAAGTCCATGGGGCAGTTTCCTAAGAATGAGTGGACTTCTTAGGGGGTTCCACCGCAATCCAGTTTCTCTTGTGAAGCAAGTAATTAATTCAAATCTCAGGAAGTCAATAGCTGCTCGGATCAGAGGCACGTAGCACACAGCTGCTGATACCTCCGAACGCACGGCTTGTCTTCTCAGGAAGTCGCCAAACAAAAAGGTCACAATGGGCGCACACACCCATACACGGCTCAGATAGCGCTGGTTTTCTAAACTGTGATTTCTGTGTACTCTTATCGTGCGTCGCACACTTCATTAATCCGAATCGCAGCGATGATAGGAGCCACCAATGCTCTTGGGAAATGTGGTTCTTTATGAATGATGTAATATGCCGTCATCAAACAAGCTTTCAAGGCTCTGCGGTTCCTCTAGCTACAATTATTTTATCTCGCGTTGATTAGTTTTTTTCTTGAAATTAATGTGAATTTAAAAAAAATAAAAAATAACCTGCCACCACCATTAAGGAAAACATTGATTTAACTTGGCAGGGTCTTTGTTTCTTGAGACTCCTCTTCACGTGGAGTCAAGCTGCTCCCAATATGTGGGCAAAGGAGCCCCGAGTTTGCGCGTGGCGGTTTTTGTGATGATGCGTTCAAAAAGTGGCGTTCCCTCTCATTTCCCACTTTTTTTTTTTGGGTCATTAAATTCATAAGCAACAAGCGCAGAATGATGAAACGTGATGAAAGAGCCAGGGCAGCACTTTAAGAACCACAAATGAACATCACGTGGCCGGTCGCTGCATCCATCTTTCTTTTGTAAAGTAGAGCGAGTGAGGGGAACGAGCCACTTTGAGTGACTTTATTCTTAAAGTTGACCAGTTTTGTGCCACCACATCTTCAGTTTTTGGAGTTAAAAAACCCACCATCTTAAATCAAACTGCCGTCTCTCCCAATTGACAGTATGATCTCCGAGCTGTGGGGCAGAGATCAGCAGGAGAGGAAGGCTCGGTGTGTGGGGAGGGAAAGTCTCTGAATCACAGGCAGTAAACTTCCCTCTCCTCTTCTTTCTCGAGACAGGGCAGGGCCGGGCTAAATGCCTCGCTGGGCTGCTCCCTACAGCTCATTGTTATTGGGCCCATGGAGGAAGCCACTGCTGTGCCTCCAGCCTGTCACTGACAACAAGTGTAAATAAGGATCTAAATAACAAACAGAAGAATGCAAGCCTGTGTGTCACAGTGAGCTTCAGCTTCAGCTCTGCGCTGGCCACCTTAATGACTCAGTTAAAGGGAGCGTGCAATGGTCGGCTAATTTCTTTTCTTTTGGCATCATTAGATGGCACTGTAGTGGACAAATAAAAAGCAGGGCCACTGTGTGTGTGTGTGTGTGTTAGTGTGTGTGTGTCATGGCATGTTATGTTTAAGCCCAAAGAGCAGGTGGACAAGTTTAAAGTAAACAAAATAACATTTTCTCCACTGTGGCTTCTTGTTCTTTTATGAAAAAATGCCTCAATGCAGAATGATCGACGCTTTGCCTGGGCCCTGCAGCAGCGAATTAATTATAAAACCTTATTTATAACTCCACATGTTAAGTATCTCGAGTAAGTCTGCAGCGTAAAGGTCATGCTAGTTATGACTTGTGTTCAACATGTTTCCAAAAAGCTCTCCTTACACTTGTTTCTGAAACTTCTTAAATAGTCGTTAATGACGTTTCCCACGAGAGCAAAGTAAACATTTTTGTTTGCATATGATTTTTCCGTCTGTGACTAAATCCCCGCGGTGTCACCCGAGTCTCCTTCCACTTGACCTTTGACAGTCATGAGCTCTCCTTCTCACTTCACGGAGTGTGTGTTGTTCGGCCTGATTGAGGGTCCTCGAGCAGATCAGCGAGTTATGAGTCCAGCTCCTTGTGACATCCTCTCTGCTTTGGACGAGAGCGTTGTGCAGGACTGGGAAAAGGGCTTGCCCTCCTGGCCACAACTCAGCCGGGAAAGCAAGCTTGTATCTTCAAAGGGCGGGCTCCCCCCGCCGTGATTTACAGCCCCCACAGAGACGAAGTTAGGCACGGCCACTGTCTCTGCACCTGGGCCTTTATCAAGCGGCCAGGATGAGCTCTTTGCAGAAGACATTCAAATGTACAAGGAGCAGATTAGGCTGACTCAATCTTCTTTTGCTCGGAGAGAGGGAGGAAAAGAAAGAGAACCGGCTGACTTCAAAAAGACCTCCTTCCCTCTGCTGCTTGAATGAGTGAAAGGATTGGGGAATGAAAACAGCCTTGTGTATTCAAAGTGCTAATTCACAACTTATTCCTCTAATACACTCATGAAGCACTTTTAATTGTGTTAGTTCGCATTCCAAAGACATGTTTGTAGCTTTTAATTGGAGGTCTCTTTGAAATCATTCAAATGTATGACTTGTGGGGCCAACTTAAACAGTTCTCATGTGCTTGGCGTGGAGGCTGGCTGGCTTTCATTCCCAGGCCTGGGTGGCACTCAGTGGCCATTAAAGTGTCCCTGAGACAGAAATATAATGTTGGCTTGTTTGTCATTTCACCGTCATTATAAGTTAATTGTTAAGCTAAGTTACTTATGTTCAGTGATAATTGATGGTGACTAAAACGTGTACAATGATTTGATAATTTAGACCTGTTGATGGGCCCTTTTGTTCTTTAATCTCCCTGTTTTACATGTCAATTTTATAAATGTTTGCTAAAGTAAAGAGCCGATAAAAAAAACGTCTCACTGAAAAAACAAGATGACTTTTATAGAATCAGTGAAGAAAGTCACATGTTTTATTTTCATCACTGATCATTTGCTTTCCAAGTAAACTCTACATTGCATTCTTTGTAAAGAACAAAGCAGTGAGGTAGGTTTAACTCGATACAAGTGTTATATTATCATAGAATTACATTTTCTAACTGACATTTTTAGTATAATATTGTTTCGTTTTAGAGGATTTTCCCCTTAACTGTAATATTTCTATAATATTTTAATGTATGTGTGAACTGGGAAGGATGTGAATGTGTGTGAGTCCTGTATGGGAGGACTACAGCATGTTTCTCTGTCAATCCCCACACATGTCCGCAGCGCTCAATACACTTTGGCAACCTCTGCAGGTCTCAGTTACTTTTTTCAGATAAACTATGGACTTTCTTTCCCCCTGAGTGAATTCTTTCTTAAGCCATTCTGCTTTCCTCTCCTGAATCATCCTTTAATCCAGAGAAAAGGCCCCGAGAACTGGCTGTCATTTAATGCGGCCGCTGCCAGGACTCTTAGCTTAAATAAAGTCAGTGTAGCATGAATCTAATTCTGTGGATGTATGGGCCTGGGATGGTGAATGTTGCGTCTGGAGAGCCAGTCCTCCTCAAAACCCTCCGTGCGAATGCCTGGCGACTGCACGGTTACCCACAGTGAAAGGACCACCCACTTAGGGTTGAGAGGGGATTTGAAGCTTCCCTGCCTGCTCATTCCTTTCCAGTCCCTTTCTGATACTGTTTGCAGCTCATCCAATTGTGCCACTCTCAGCGTTACTCTATAGCTCTCTGAAAGCGAGCTTCAGCTGTCAATCTTCCTTTTCTGATGATATCCGTGTGTATGTTGATACATCTTGAGGGATTTCCTGAAGACCTCGAGTATACTTTATTAGATCCTGTTAATAGTTAAGTTCATAACAAACAGAGGCTTAGCAAATATTGAATTTAGACTCTGGGCTTTTAGTTTTATCCGCACAGAATATACATATGAACAGTGCCGATGCAAAGTCTGTTTGGTGAACCTGATGAAACTGTTACTACACCCATACTGAAATATAATATATGGCATATAAGCCCCTGTATCAAGAGTGATGCTGCCATGTTGCCTATAAGGCAATATATGCTTATTGCACACATACATCCTTGGATACGTGGAGATATATGTTAATCACATATATGAAATTCCCATAGTGCAAACTGTATATGAAAAATGTCTATATGTTGACCATTTTGTTTGTATGGTATTCTGCAGCCCTACATATAACAATTTATATATGTAAATATTTAAATTTATAACATATATGAAATACCCACCATAAAAGTTGTATATGTACATCTATATAATTTTTATACGGTACTGTATACTGCAACTACACATGTATGTATGTGTACATCAATGTGTGTACTTCATATATGTAAAGATATAAGTTTATAACATAATGTGAAATACCATTGTTAAACTGGTAATGGTAAAATTTACACATGAATATATGTCATATGTATAAATAATCATATATGTGACATATATGCCATAATATATGACTTAAATAATAAACATTCTTGTTTGTAATATACTTACTAATATACTTTATATGGTTTGAACATGTACATATACAGTATTTAATATTTGTACATATATCACATTTGCGTATCCGGGGGTTTTATCAATTAAACCAGCAAATGCAAGTAGAGTAGGATCATGGGAGTTGCTGTCTTCATTATGAAACAACTACAAGCTGACATGAATCAGGCAGAAATGTCACGCACAAATTAAGTTTTATTCACATTACATTTAGTCACATTCATTGACTTCCTTCTCCACTCTCTGACTCTCTCCCAGGAGTTATAGCTCGGGCGACCACATGAAATGCACCATTACCTTGAATAACAGCATTTGGGATAATGTAAGTAAACAACTCAACAAACTATATTACAAAGATCTGATGCTATAATGTTGCAATGTTACATCTTTAACTTAAATGCTATTTAGGCCTCTTAGAAAATCTTGTGTAGAAATCTCAATAGCTAGAGTTAACTATTGTCAATTCCTCCTGTAGTCTGAATTTCAATGCTTTCTCCGCATCGTCCGCGGAGGGCTTCTCCCTCCGCTTTTGCCAGTTTTCTTTGAGGTCTTGTATATTTGGATTTCCCGCTTCACTGCTCCACCCCAACATGTTCATTTCCAACTGCCCATCTCCATTTACAACCTGTTTTTATCAACTTTTTTCACAAAGCACAACAAAACAGAGGGAGGGTAGCCTCGCTGCTTGTGGGGGGCGAACACAGCCAGGAACATTGTCCATGAACTTCTCCTCATCTACATCCCCCAGTGTTATAGACAAACAATCCTTTCCATATGCGGTGGACGGGGTCATGGCGTTAACAGAGGGAGGAATGCTTTGGGGAGAAAATATTGTCCAGCAATGACACAGAAGTAATTTGGGTCTCGCTGAGTGATTTCATCAGGGCCTTTTGTTGCCTCAAAGTGTTTGACCCAGAGGTCCCTGTCAGCCCGGTTGTTAATGGGAGCTGGAGCAGAGTGACAGCCCCAGAAAGTAAAACATTTTACTACTAATAGTGGGCCTCCAGAGGCTTAGGCATAAATATTTAAGCTCTTCTCCCTTGTCCCAAATACTGGGGGGTCTCCATGGTGCATTTATCTATAATGCAAGAAAAAGAGCAAATATATCCGCTAGATGCTACTTTACCGGCTTGTTGGCACTTTTCCCCCCTCAGAGTTGTTAAACAGAATAAGAGGGCGAGTTAACTAAAAGTTTTTGCGGCAGGACCTTGTGTTGTTTTTAAGCCTCGTCCAGCTTCTCGGGGCTGCAGGACCGCAAATATAAACTCCCGTCATCAATGAGGTCTGAGAAGGTTTCCCTAATA
>OMLP01010941.1:1645-30399 GCA_900302685.1 Spondyliosoma cantharus | reverse complement strand
ACAAAAAAAAAACAGTCTGGCCCTCAAAATAGCCACTTTTGAACATGAAGAAAGAGAACAGCACTGTATAACTACCTTCATGGCTTCATTCAGTCTTTTGGCAAAGTACAGCTGTTTGTTTTCGAAACACTGAACTGGAACAGAAAGGAAAACAGAATATCCACAATAAAACATCTTGTATTTGACAGATTAATTTCTTTCACCATTTTGGAAGTAAACATAAAATATATATAATGTCAATTCTAAGTAACTATTTGCATTAATAATGAATTTTCTGATAAAACATTATCTACGTACCGAGCACCAGAAAGGACTTCTGCAGGTCTCCTTTAACTTCCTTCACGATGCTCTCCTGCATGTCGTAGGGGCTGTAACTCTTGTACCTCTGAAACACTAAGCGAGCAGAGACAAAACGATTAACTGACTGTTGATGGGTTGCAAATTATGAAGGCGAATTAAAAATCAACACACAACAGGGTCTCTGCGTTACCTTTTTGCAGGTGGGGCACACTTCTCTCAGACATGATGGAGATCCAGGTCGGCACATCAGTTCCTTTAATTTTTACCCCGGCGTCATAGAGAGCCTGAGTTGTATCAACAAAATATTACATTTGATTACATTCGCATGTTTTTGGGTGATGTATGACATTGGCATTAATAAGACATGATGATAATTGTACTACTGAACTTGTGAAGTAGATCAATTCTTAATATTTAACGGATTCTATATCAAATACCAAACAACTGAAAGAGGTGTGGCACACCAATGAAACACAAACGATTATGATGGCAAATGTTAGGCAAGTCTTTTCTTTATCGAGGACATTAAAGACGTTCTTTAACACCTCAGAAATGTTTCACTTGGTGTAAAAATACTAACTTTTGAACAGATGAACTTAATCTCCCACAGACAAAGAGAAAATTGGAAACTTACTCTGGCATCTTCATCAATCTTTTCATAGTCTACAACAGCAGAGGGCTCTGCTCTCTTGGCCTGCACAGAAATAAGAAATGATCCAGTTCAGGTTTTGACCGTATATATGTATTGTTATATAAATCATAAAGTCAGGCAGTAACAAGTCTCACCTGCACCAGAGCCAGGAGCAGCTTAGCAAAGTTCCCAGAGGTGTCACCGGCCACATCTTTGTCCAGTTCCTTCTTGAACACTGTGGGAAATATTTCCAGTTTAATCTCTTGGCTCTCTCTCCATAAACAGAGCAAGCGCATAGTTGTTAAAATGTCCGATTCAAAAACATACAAGACGGGTCTCTGAACGAGCCTAGATTGTACATTAGCCTAATATGTGTGTGGAAAGCAGACAGCAACCCTTATAGGTGAGGCATTATGTACTATGATGTATTTACAGCTCTTAATGTGAACGGGACGTTTTGGACTCACACTCTTTGTAGACCCTCTTGATCTCCGTCAGCTCATCTTTGCTGCGTGAGCACAAAATCTCAATCAGCGTTTCTTCATCTGTTCCCAAACCCTGGAAGAGACACAAGCCTTCATTAGTTTTTTTTTTTATGCATGACACTTTCAGATACACACACTTTAAACTTAGATTTGGGTGCGGCAAGAAGCAACTCTGTCTTTTGACCAGTAGAGGGTAGTGTAAGCCCTCAATATAATCCAGTGACACAATCAGCGCAGGTTTACCTTGATGCTTCCTCTGATCTCTGAGGCGTCGTACTGGGTCGTGCTCTTCATCAGACCGAGGATCACCGATTCCAGAGAGCCAGACAGCGCTGCCTTCAGGGCTGTGATCATGTCCTACAAACACAGCTTAGTGTTACCTGAATGTACTTAATGTGTCTCTTGCTGTCACATCCACAATATTATCAGAGCTGTGATGAACTGTGGATTTTCTGCAAAGGGCCTACTGTACCTTCTTTGCCCTTCTCTCATACGCAAAAGCAATTTCTCTCCGTTGTGCGTATGTCCGCTTTGTTATGACGTCGATGATGGTCTGTTCATCCACTCCTAATGTGAGAAAGACAGGGGACACGTTAACGTCACACACATCAGGTGAGACTAAACGGATGCAACTCAATCACAAAGTCTATTTACACAAATATATGTCTAGTCTATTATAATTGAATAAAACAATTATGCATAACATCAGTGGTGGAAAATAACCCAGTACATTTACTTAAGTATTACAATTGAAAGAATATTTCAATTGCATGCTGCTTTAGACTTCTTCTCCACTACATTTGCAGACTCAGATTATAAACTAAATCGTTTGACACCTGTTAAAGGGCCAAGAAGCCATATTTGAGTAATGGAAAATATATTTAAAGTATCTGATATGAAATGTACTTAATCAATAGCATGAGAAAAAGTCAATTATATACATTTACATGTAGCCTACGTATAATGAATATTATGGGTTGACCGATTATCAGGTCTGTTATTTAGCTTTTTTCTGATAATGTGATAATATGTAATATGTAATGTATGTATGTAAAAGTAACTAGCAACTTAAGTTATCAAAGAAATTACAATGTTGGAGTAAAAAGTACAATATTTGCCTCCGAAATGTAGAGGCTTCCCTCTTGCAGTAAGTGGAAAGTACCTCACAATTGTGCTTGAGTAAATGTATTTAGTTACATTCCATCACTGACTAACACTTGTAGTTCTGTGTTTTGATACATAAGAATAGACCAAACTTATAAAGTGCTGTTATGGGGACCGATTAGTCATGCTGCCAGCTTGTGTGGCCCTTCTGAGAAAAGCATATGAAGATAGTAAATAACTTTTGTTCTTAATAACAATAAGCAGTAATTATGAGGTTATTGAGGGAAACTCCTGGTCAATGGCCAAGATGTTGTAGATTATGGTCACACTGACTAATAAAGATGCCAATAAGCAACTAGCTGATGGTTAAATGTGTTTCCTGATGTTACGTGTTCACAAGTTTGTGACTTTGTTGAGCCAGTCAATATGTAGATGGGATTCAACTTTAACAGAAGCACTGTGGGCTAACATTCTAAATTGTGAGGGCCTACAAATGCCATACAGCAGGCTTGAAGTCATTTAAACATACGCATTAGCTACAATTAGTGTGAAAGCATGAATAAACACATATAAAAGAGTGTCTGCTAGCAGAGTTTTCTTGCTTCAACACATGACATGGTCACAAGGTACTTTCTCCCTCATAACCTCATTTGTAAAGAGACATCGCTCCACACATTCTTCGTTATTACAAAATGGTGGTCTGCTGAAGGGTAGTCTGACTGTTGCCAGTAGCCGGAGCAGAGCTCTGCCAGCACCAAGGCGCAGACTTGGAGGAGTTCCCAGCATGGTCAAAAACAGTTTAAGCCAGGACGCTGACTCACAAATACCAGCTACTCATCTGTAGAGGGGAGTTTCAGTACCAAGCTCTGATTTTTTTTTTTTTTTGGAGAAAACATGTACAGTACTGTATCTTGCCTTTGGTTTTGATAGCAGTCTCTATTCTGGCTGCATCTCTGTCGGGGTCAAAGTCCAAAGCGGCTACCACAGTCGGGTATTTGGGCTCACAGCTCTGAGGAATCAAAGGAAATCAGAGTGAGATAAAACTCATGGCTTTTTTTTTTTTAAAAATCAAACAGTACAGAGTGTATCTTTTGCACATGATGTATGAAAGAAAACAAATATGACATTACCCCAATGTTGAGAGACAGCTGCCCGAGAAACTCTGACACCATAGCCATTTTGACTGTCCTGAAAAAGGTGAGAAAATGGTCAACACCACACAATGTTGCATGTCATTGTAATCCCATCGCTGACTTCTCTGCGCTGAACCACGCGAGGGGTCATGTTTGCCGTGCCTGAAGATAAAATCACTTGAGCCACCGAGGAGACGCCTTCTAACAGAGACGCTTCATTCATTTAAGCTGTTGCTGTTGGTACAAATCAAATCACTGCAAGAGAACATTCTTATCAATAGTTGTTCCTTTGTTTTCACTGGTGTGTCATATACACATTCATAGTTTCTAGTTAATTGGTTAGATACTACTGACAGTCCACTAACTCTGTACATTAGTTGTTCAGTCTGGCATACATCCTTAAAAGCAACCCCCAGAGAGACACACCCTGGAAAATACTAGTGTGCTCCACTCTGGTGTGATAACGGAGTACATTCACATGCACACAAGAAAACAGGTTAGAGCACATGCTGGAGATCAGGAATTCCTTCTTACTTTAAACAAAAGTCAAGTTAAGAAAAACAACAAAATACAAAACTGAACGGGAATATTATGGAAGTCCTCTTTCAAGACTACATTAAATCTTTTAACAGTGCAAAAGTTTCACATTCAGTAAGTCCACATTAAAATGTTCAATGAAACTCAACTTACCCAAGTTGGTGAAGTTGAGATGAAGCAGAACACTTGACCAGGCGATGTTAAAGTCAAATGGGTGTGGAGGTTTTTTAACTTTTTCTGACATAGAGAAAAGGATTTCCCTCTTTCACCTCCCCTGACTCACGTTCCCTCCCCCTTTCCATGCACTCATAACTCCACCCAACACCACGAGAAGCTACTGGGAGCTCCAGCAAAAAGGCGGCTCAGAATTTGAAAGCTTTGTTAAAGTTTTCCCACACAGATGTTACCTAAAGTCAGTGAAGCAATATACTTGATCTCCTGAAGTCTCATCACCTTCAGGAAATGGGACATCTGCTGAAGGTGTATTGCTTCAGTCTCCACTTCACACAGTCCAGACAATAAACAGTGACAAAGGTGCCCACTACAAACAGTAATCGTACTCCCATACGGATATTTAGACGAGGTTTATTGCTGATTTGTTTACACAGAAATATACAAAAATGTCTCTGGACAAAATAAAAACATAAACGTATAGATTCTATACTGTAAAAAAGTGCTTCAACATTAACTTTCATGTTTAAGGTTACAATATATTTCCATTGTGGAATCGTAGACTTCATCAGTGCTTTCCTTTCCTTCACAGTACTGATCCAGCCACTTTTAGGACCCATCTAACCTATGATAAGAAATTATATGAAAGACATTATATCAAATCCTTTGACGTAGGATTTCAAACAGACTTCTGAATCAGCTTCTTGATATACTTGTTACGCTTGGCTGCGCGGTTATTTTTCTTCTTCTTCTTCTTCTTCTTGCCTCCTGTGTTATTGTTGTTGTTCTGCGGCCCCGCTCGGTGGTTTTTGGACTGAGGTGACCCATCTGTTGACATCTGGTAGGACAAACAGAAGGTAAAAAAGGCTGCATCTTTTAATCACTTGGGCTAAATTCAACAAGCGTTGTAAATTACACTCTCAAACAATGAGCTTTACTTGTAATTCACTAACATGAGTGGCAGATGTTTTTATTGAGGGTTGTTTTTCTTTGTGGTTTCACAAGTTAGATGTGTTAACGTCTTCGCTCTGTGGAATTTCAGACAGGCATCCAGTGAATGTCTCAGGGTCCATGCCAGTAAAGACTGCTGAGCTGCTGTTGATACTGCTATGCTCTCTATTGTCCCTGTTGTTAGTTTTGGGCTTGTGCAGGCAAATTACACAGCAGTGTGCTGGTTCAGCCTGTCTGATAAGAAAATGGCCATGGGCTTTGCACTTACCACAATATAATGGGAGACTGCATTTTCATTTATCTTGGTTCCTAGCGATCCCTTTGTGTGTACGTCTCATAATGGGTGTGGACTTCCAAGGCACTGACCAATAAACACTTACCAATTGTTCCAACAATTTTTTCACCTCATTGCCACCATTTGTCTGGCCATGACCTCGATTGTCTCATTTGTCTATTTTGTCACAGTGCCATCTATCAGCGCATGGGGATATAAATCAAGTGCACGCACCTTTACGAAGGGCTTTAGTGGGAAGGTGCAGGGGACACGGCCATGTTTCTGGTGGAAGGGCAGGACCACATCTGGATCAACAGGTATCCAGGGCACGAGGCCTGAAGCTGGGGGCCGTGGGACAGAGCTGTGGACTTGCTGCAGGTCGTAAGCCCCCCGACTCCCTTTCCCATTAGCTGCTTTTAATAGGGTCACAAATGGCTCCGCTGCCTTGTGCGTAATCAGGTACCGTCCTTCCTCTAACCTACAAAACCAAATGAAGTCATCAAGGGCGTGTTAAAGTCAAAAACTGACACAAACGAGACATGTTGCAGAATTTTGAGTTTCCTGTCAAGTGACTGAAATGTAGGTGAACAGGGTCTTAAGAAAGCAGAAGGTGACACATCTTTTGTGTGTCGTTGAGTAATCATTGCGTAACCCTCCAACACAAACATGAAGGCAGCCTGACGTCGGATTTTTTGCCCCAGGCTCTCAGACCTGAATGTACATTCAGTTCATCATCCTCAACAGAGCGTGAGCAGATGTGCATAGACAACTCACCTGCAGATGTTGTCTGACTAAACAACAGAGTTTAAGACAAACCCTTATCAAACCACACCGGTATGAATTTTTATAGTTTTTATACATTAAAACATAAAAAATACTGTTACATTCAATCTAAAAATGTAGCTGTACAGCCAGCCCACACTAACAATTGCACTCTCTCTCTCTCTCTCAAAATATTCTAACAAGAATACAAAATGAGGAGATCAGATCCTGCTGAGAGCTCAAATCTAATAATCTACAAACAACATGAAGACAATGAAAGTCCTCAACAGTTTACCCAGTCAGCTTTTTCAGTAGGTGGTGCAGTATATTCAGTGACTTGGACGGCCTGTGGATGGAAAAGAGACATCACCAAGTTACAGCTTGTCTACTTTGGTAGATTTCTAAAATTTCAACACTGCTTCTGATGACAAAGCCTGAGGCGATCAAAGCAACCATTGATGAAAAGGCTCGGATTATTGATAAACTGACTGAAATCTCTAGATGACAATCTCTTAAATAACGTAATCACACAGTGGCGATTAGGTTAATCCCAATCATCGGCACACATCTGTTGGAACGACACTCACTTGAACCCACAGGAGATGTTCTGTCTCCAGTCGTCAGGCAGCTTTCTCAGCAGAGCTACTTTTGATGTGTGCGCATTGATGTGAGCTGCGGAGACAGAGAGGGAGGGCGAGAGATGCACCGGGAAAAGAACAAGAGCTAATGAGCGTGCACATCAAGAGCTTCGCTTCATCATCAATGCCATTCCTAGTGCTTACAAAGTAATTAGTCTGTGATGATTTGCCAGCGTTGTTACAAGCTTGAGTGGGTGGTAAGAAATGCTTGTTGGTCCTGTCTCCTTTTTCCTGCCTCCCACTTCAGCTTGTAATGCCTGCATATTTCAATGGAGCCTTCCTTCAATTATGGACTGCTTTAGGGCCTGTAACCATAGCTATAAATACACAATTGAGGCAATGCCACAGGATAAACCACATGATGAACTACGAACCACTGTACAAAGAAGGAAGTCTTTTGTCAGTTGCTCCTATTGCATAATGCCATTATATTAAAGATAAATCATATTGTTTTGAATAAAGTTTGAACGGCATCATTGTTTTCCCACTGGGTATTCCTTTTCCTATACTACTGTTAGCAACTGACGGCACAAAGACTACAAAATCTTTTAAAACTGAAAACGTGCTCCTGAAAGAAATCGAAACTCCACGATACATGATACAGGGTTACCTCCTCTTTTGGCAAAGCTAATTATAGCAGTGACACTGATCATAAAGAAACCAGTATACAGGCTTGTTGTACTGACGTTAACACGGATGACGTCAACTATGCTAGCAGGCTGGAAAGGGGTATAATTTACGGGCTATTTTTGCTAAAGATCTACAGAAGGCGGTAAAGAATTATGCTCAGTAGATAATGACGCACATCACCAGCCGACAATTCAAAGAACCTAGTACAAAAGGGGGTTGGAGTCTTGAGAGACTTGAGCTACAGGTAAGCAGCACATGCAAGTCGACAAATATGCATTAGGGGAGTTTAACCGAAGTTCAAAACAACATTTAGCTGAGCTCGGCACACTGCATTCTCTGTAATTCCCCACAATCATGCGTGGCTGTAGTTATGGCAACAAAACAAACTCAATCACCACACAGTCACAGCAGGATGGTGAGTCATCTCAAGACTATTCCATTGGTTTGTGGGAGGATCTGCCATGTGGACTCGACTAATCCCCATGTGGGAAGGAGAGGAAAGAAACCTCTTTTTTTAACCAGATAAATATTATGATGACTTTTTTTCTTTGCAATTATGTTAAAAATTTTAAGACTAAAAAGGGAAACTCCACTTTACTACAGAACTGAGAGCAATTTGGCTTTCGGTTTTCATTTAATCTAGAAAAAGGTGAAAGTGCTTGAAGTTTTACCTGTGTATGATACGGTGCTGGAGTGGAGCAATGTCTCAGTCCACAGCTGGCAAGCCTCGCTGCTGCTTAGACACTCAACACCATAACTTAGTTGGTACTCCAGTTTGGGTAAGACGTGCACTGGCACAAACTATTGGGGCAGAAAACAAAGGACAGAAATAGGACTGTTGCATGTACTAATTCTTAGGAATGCACAGTACGGTATGGTATATTTTTAGACAAAGATGAATACCTGGTTTTGGCTGCTGCTGGCTACTTTTCTGCTGTGGGTCATTGACACAGAGCTGCGCACCATGAGCAGCAGATCTTGCAGACCATAGAGCTTGTAGAGCACGTTGCCTTCCTCTGGAGCCTCGTAATCTTGTTCATCTTCTGTGCCAGCCTGCAGATCTTGTGATAGTATTTCTGCATGAGGGAACAATAACATACTTAATTCTAATACTAAATAGTAATTCAGCAAATTCAAACGACTTAAAACCAAAGAAGTAAAATTAATTTGACACTAACTTTTGTGCTCTGGGGTAGAAATCTTGGCCACTGCAGCAGATTCGAGAGGAGCAGCACAGCTCTTCCCATCCTGGTTTTGGTTTCTCTCTAAGTATGAGGACACACAGGGCTTAACCAGGGAAATTGAATGGGATTGAACCGAGGGTACCGTACATTGGGTGGATGAGGTGCTCTCCTCTGGTATGGTTGAGGATTTGGCTGTGTCACTGGCAGGGTTGAACATGGCTGTCTGCATGCGCAGGATCTCACTCAGCTGGTCTCCAGACATCTTTGCTTTTTTGCTTTGTTGCCTCGTCCTGGCAACATTTTGAGGGGATGGTGACTCTGAGGTTACAGGCACAGATTCAGCAACATGGGGAACTGGGGAGTTTGCAGAGCACGGTCTGGTCTTAGGTCTTACAGTTGGAGACACAGAGTCATCAATGACCAGTTTCTCGTCATCCGAGTCTCCTGTAACAGCAATGTCTTCTTCACTTTCCTGAGCAGAGTCCTGTCTCCTTTGTTCAGTTGTTTGTACACTCTGAACTGCCTGTGTTGTCTCCTCTGTCATGGGCTCATCCAAATCTGCCACTGAGGTGGTTGTCTCTTCTTGTGAACAGCTTTTAGTATTTCTTAAACGTGGGGAACGTTTTTCTTTTTTACTTGGAACACATTCATCCTGCTCCTCCTGGATCTTCTGCTTCTTGGAGGTTTTCATGGGCGCCGTCTCGCCAAATGTCTCAAGGTCAGTGAGGTCCACCTCAAAGTCAAGACTGGTGTCTTCGAAAGAAACAACATTTCTTTGAGAGCTCTCCTGTTTAAGAAACAGAAAACAAAGAATCATTGCACTGATGAAACCATATCATGTCCATTATACCACATACAGGAAGACATCTATTTGTGCGTCGACATACCGGTGAGATTCGCTTCTCATTTGCAGGAAGCTCTGTCATTACATGGAACACATTTTTACTTCCATTCTTCTTGATGGAAAGCTTCAAACTCTCCTCGTGGTAGATGTGGCTCCTCTCTCTCACAGTTATCTCAGTCTTCAGAAGTGGTGAATCAATATAAACAGTCTTCTTCTGACCACTGCCTGTAAGCAAAAAGAAATAAAGGAAGTGTGAAACAGTGCCATCATGTGGCCATTCAATGTCAGTACAAACTGTCTCAGATTTCATTACTGCTACATGCTGTATTTCTTTCACAGACATTATTTTAAAAGTCTAAGCCTTCAAAAAGAGAATCGGATGACTATCTTGCAAAATCTGTACATGTACTGCCAATGAAACCTATTTTACAGTGAATGTAACAATCTTATGTCGTATGTACAGATCCTAATATTCCAAAATTCAATGCACTATTTAAAAAAAGCACACTCAAAAACACCAGTCAAGAAGAAATGTAGCATTGATGTAGCCAAGAATCTCTCTCGAGTCATGATCCATCTCTTGGGAAAAAAGGTAGGTATCATTTCTGCCAGCCCGAGTTGCTAAACGACGCTGCTAACCTTTTCCTGGCCTCGCTTTGACCCAGACAGCCACTTCCCATTGCTCTGCAAAGTCAGGGCCGTGGTTGTTCAGCAGCCTGAACAAAGCATCTCGAGTGAGACACACGTGAGGCTCATAACGAGCGCACAGCTTCTCTGCATTACCGTCACTGCTGATTGTCTGGAGAGAAAAACAAGACTACGTTATGCTACAGAACATCTGCTGTATCAAAAAAAAGAAAACACAGGTAACTAGACAACTTTCTAAAATTAACTGGACTTTGACAGAACTGTGTGTGACCTGGCATCTTTCAGAAACACAATTAGTACTGGTTTTGCTGAGCAAGACATGAACACCCTCTGGTGTCTTTTGTGAAAACTGCAAGAGCTGAAATGGAGTTAAAATAGACCTGCGGTCATGAATCCCATTCTAGCAGTAAAACCTCTTTGTGACTTACTTTATTGGAGTAATTAAAAAAGCGAGACAATTGCTTACAGCGTGCATGTCCTTAGCTTTTTTAGCTGGAGGATTCTCTGATGAAACACTCTGATAATCCGATGCAAGCTGTGCGTCAGCAGGCACTATCTTGTGGTCTGTAATATCCACATTGCCCTGGAGAAATAAAGGGTACAAATATGGAAACAAAGGAAGTGAATCAAACCCAAAAGGCTGATTCTGCAATACAACAGTACAAGTTGAAAGGTTGAATAGAAAAGTGGACAGTGGCATTTCTGAACAACTTCAGTACATTAGGGGATAATCCTACACGTATGGGAATACAACAGCTCCTTCAAAAAGTACATTACCATGATTAGAAGCTGTTTCTCAAAGGTCAGCGTCAGCCCTGGGTTGAATGTTCCCCCTGTCAAACTAGTCATCTCATGGATCTGGTAGAGCTGCGGAAATGTCTGAATGCACCCCAAACAGCTCCTGAAGAAATCCTGAAAAAATAAATCAGGGCTGTGTTTTAAGACTTTGAACATACTTCTCACAGAGCCGATGACAGGTGCAGTCCCTGTAGCATCAGTACCTCTGAATATTGCATAGCTCCCTGTGATATGAAGTTGTAGTCGTCAGCGCATATTCTGGCCACATCTTGCAGGTACCTCGTGAACTGCATCACTTCATTGTCTACTCGTGCCTTTAAACTCTGAAATGCAAGAGTAGATTATTTGAAGAAGCGATGTAACAAGGAGAAGCAGGATTTAAATATCATGAAGGGGTGAATGTTCGTACCTGTGAGGGACGGCCTCTGTTTTTACTCATCAAAATGTCAAGATACATCTTCTGCTCTTTGCTGGACAGGGTCGACAAACAGGGGTAGGGCAATCTGGGTTCAGGATAGGCAGCATCTGCCTCATTCTCATCCTGCTTGAGCTTTACTCTTGATTTTCTGCCACCCTTACATTCTCCTGAGCCTTCTGCAGGATTGTCTGTACACGGATCCTCACTATCACAGCTGTCCCACTGGGACCCTTTGCTGCTGATGCAACTGTTGTCTTTAAACTTTCCAGCTTCTTCTGTGGAGGGAGAGCAGGAGGCTTTTGCAGCCCCAACATCACACCCCTGTTTTTTGTTGGCATTCTCTGCAGGACTTCGGGAATAAGAAAAGAATGGGGCAGATAAACACTCAGTAGTTAGCCTTTGAAAAACACAGTAAAGATGCACCTCATCTGATGTTTTACTTAATCTTTTAGTTATTTAAATACCTTTGTAGAAAGGCCCACAGTTCTCTGATATTTGGTGCAAGGGAATATTTGTCGTAGAGATCTGTGGTAAAGAAAGGACCATCAGGGACCGGAGGGTCCTCCCTTAAATCAAAAGGAGAAAATATAGGACATTAGAGGGTCTGTGTTGTACCCAGACATCCATAACTGCATTGTTCCTGCTTTTGTTTTGGGATTGGTTAAAACATCTTTTTAAATGCAACACTGAAAATTTTAAAAAGGAAGCTGTTGTAGGGTAGCTCACAATAAATGATAAATGTAGTGACATTTTCCAAAACACACCACTACTGAGCTAAAATGTGCATACAAGTACGGAGTTTGACATGAATCACGAGCAGCTCCATTTCAAACTGTGTCTATAGAGATTAAATCAACCATTCGTGATTTTAGATACATTTTAGCTACTACAACACTCACAAGGTTCCACATGACATAATATCAGTCAAAAGAAATGATGCCATCCAATAGTAAAGAATTTCAAAGTGTGACATAATAGTGTATTACATTATATTACCACATACATTGGCAGATTGCTTTCCCTGTCATGGCTCGTACATCAGGTATTACTGCTTTTCACTTCAACCAACCAAACACACACAGTCAGCCAATGGCATAATGGCAAGAAGTAAAATTAATAAAATAGCACTTTATACTCAATGAGCATCAAGTGAGCAAAAGCTGCGGTGGAGGCACAGTGAACGTTTTTTCAATAATCATTTACGTTTCTCTTCCGGTCCACCTTAAACGTTTTCTAGGTACAGCTTGACACACCGCTTTGACACACTGCTGAGCATACTTAGTTTTTATTTTTATTTTTTATTTTTTGTGCCATGTGATGTGAAATCACTTGACATCATTCAGTGGCCAATTTTGCATTTATCCAGCTGACACAAGTCTTATATGCCAAACTTTTTTGGTTCCTTCATTTTTTATTTTTTTTTATTTCAAAAAGCAAATGTATCTTCATGAAATACTGATTATAACACAACATTTAACACTACACACTATTTGTGCGTTTTCACTGCCAATTGTGTTCTTTTTTGTACAAAATATTTGTACAAAGTATTTTCCATTTTATTGATCTCTTATTCACACATTTTGATACTGTTGTATCTTGTAATGGAGAAACTGACTCCAAACAAAGCTTACACACAACATTCTGAACACCACCGCTTCCCGTTTGAACCTTCAAAATAAAAGCCAACGTTACCGTAACGTTGTTTAGTCTAAATTAATTGTTTTCAGCACTAACAGCCACGTTATTGCTCAACTAGTCCGTCTTGTCCAGTCCAATCGGTTATATGTATCTGTCAATAGATAACGCCAAACGTTTCGTTCGATAAAAGGAAGCACTGTGTTTAGCTAGCGTGCTAAGCTAACTTCCTGCCTTATTGAAATAGCTTGACGGTCAGCTAATGCTAGACTGATGCATGTTTTACGCACAACAGTGGAGAGAGCAACCGTGGAAGCCCACAACAAACAGCCGCATAAACCCAGACACACATTGGTGGTAGCTGCCCGGTTAAGCGCACTTTTATCATACAAATAACGCTCACCAGTGTTCAGTTAGCATGGCTAGGTTAGCCTATCTGTCACAACACAACTCACGGGCGTGCGACGCTAGCTAGCTTGTTTGATAACATTAGCCAGCCCAAAGTTAACGAATAAGTTGAATTGCATCGATTGGCACAAAATCTGACGTTACCGCAACACCTTGCAGTGGATTTGATGCTCACCAAACCAGCTCCATTGTGGTCAGTACCAAGCGGTCCGCAGGAATGACAGAAACTCCTGTGACTGTAAATAAGTGAGTTAGCATTAGCCAGCTAACAAACGTTTGACAGGCGACATTCTTCGTCTGTTGAAATGATGCTGACATTAAAGGCCCTTGTGTACATTGCTGCCCCCCAATGGACATTAACTAGATTTGCCTATTTGCTGCGTTAATGAATACAGATCCATGAAAGGAGATAATATTTAAATATGAGTTATAATGATCCCAAACGTTGTCCTTACTTGCTTTGGGAGGGTTTGTAAAATCAGATGTGGAGATGGCTTCCAGCTCCAGTGCAGACAGTTCTGGATCGCCTGCATTTTCCATATTATGATGTTCATACCCTCATCTTGGCTCAGACATGGATCCCAGACTATGCGCACCGTTGCTTTGGTGAGTTACATATTTAAAAAAATCAAGCCCCAGAATCAATAGGTTGAAACCTCCCGTTGGTTAAAATACAAGTAATGTTTTTTTCTTTTGCATTAGGCTAATGATAAACATGTCGACACCTTTTCCAAATATTTTAAGGATCTGACAACAAATCAACTCAAAAAATTCACACGGATGATTCCACAGCTTTATCAGATTGCAGCTCCCGAGGCTTCGTCACCACGGCCAAGGTGCTACATCGCAAAACTGAGATGAAACATTAATATGTGTTCCCTGCAGGGAAATTGAGTCATCCATTAAAAGTAACAGACCTGTTTCCCAGGAGGTATAGAAACTACAAGGTGTTACAAAGAATCTGCAGAGTTTGTGTCACGAACTGAGGGAAAATGCTGAAACTGATCTTTAAGAGAGTTCCAGATTTTACTTTTTCTTTTAACTTACCACAGATTTCTTTCATACCTATAATTCTTAAATTGGACAGAATCGCCCATGGTCACATATTTTAATCATACAGTTCAGTGCCATAAATTGTTCGACCGGCTGGGATTTTGACTGAACTTAACTTGTCACAAGGAAAACCAAGTTTATATTTGATTTATGTCCAGACCACTACAATGAACTCCTCTGGTTATTGGTTTAGCTAAATATGTATGCAGTAATGGGGTGTATTTACATCATTATCATCTTATCTTAGATAAAAATGTCTTGTACGAGTTTGTTTGTGTTTTTGTGCGTGTGGTTAAAATTGTCATGCCTTAGCTCGGATATTCATTGGCAGTCGCGCAGATTTGTATGTGAGCATTAAACCAATTGAACTGTTACCACCTCTGATTAAATATTGAATCACTAATCAGGATGGTTAGGCCTGAGCAAATTGTTGTCAATTAAAACTAATCAGTTATAAACAGAGTGAGCTAGAGAGGGAGAGATTAGACAACTGAGACAGATAAAGAGGCAGAAAATAAAAGCCCATTACAAGCGGTAAATTTTATTATGGGATAACAGCACATAAAGCACATCTAAAATCGATGTGTCCAATGCACTTTTAATAAAGGTAATATTAAAGGTACAGTTTCTAAGTACAATATAACAACATTCATATTAGAATGAAAAGTATTTAAAAGACAACATTAAATTTCTTATTTTTCTTTACAGCCGTATTTACAAAATGAATCAAAATACTTATTTTCATATTTAAGAATCAGACAAGAAGGAGCAAAACTACGTTTGTGAATAGACTACCTGCTAAAGAGAGTTCAAAAGAGCTGGATAAAAAGGTACATGATCATCTGTCCCCATTTTAACATCAGTAGCAAACGTGTGACTTAGAAATTTGTGACGACCACACACTAGTTTCGGCTTTCCCATAATTTGCACTGCTTTTGCATGAAAAAAAAAAGAAAGGAAAGAAAATCAACCCGTGCTCCACCCCACCCTTCGTGTTAGGTTACCCGAAACCGACTTGAGCGTACACTGAACACAGAACATTAAAGAAATCCAGATGTGTTGTATGCCTCTTTTACAAACACATACAAATATTTGACATACAATGCATTAGTAAATCTTCTGTTCTCTGTGAATTAAAAAAGAACGAAAAAAAGAAAGTTGATATAAAACAAACAGAAAGTGAAGAAGAAATGTGGTCTGCCTGTTAGTTTTTGCCTAATCAAAAGAAAACAACAAAAAAAAACAACAAAATGTGCAGGTGAGCTTTTGTGTCATATCATCTGCGAGCGTTTATTTGACCATCAAAGATCGACACGAAAACAAACTTTCCCAGCTGTGTGTCTCAAATAAGGTGAGGGGGTGACATGTACACTGTAAAAACCACCGAAAACATTAAAACCCTTTTGAACATAGTGCGTCAACCCACGTGAGAAAAATGATTAACATCACATAAAAAGGAGGAATCTGAAAAAACATTTTGAAGCAATGCGAGAGTGAGAAAAAATCATCCTCATGTACAAAATACATTGTCACTTCAGTTACACGTCTGGAAAAAAAACACCAAAAAAGACAATCAAAAAACCCATGTATGCATCTTGTTACACCGAGAGGCACTCAGTGTGATACGTTGTATATTATTGCAAGCATATTCTCACTGATATTTGCTACAGAGTGGAGAGAGAGAGAGAAAAGGTCAACTTTGTCCTCAAAATGGCAATTTTTCGTTTCATGTACATTTGTAACACTTCTCGTGGTGCAAAAAAGAAAAAAAAAAAGGTTTTATGCCACTGGTCTCGAAGAAAAAAAACGCTTTCAGGATAGTCTTAAAATGGGGGAATAACAAAAGCATACCGAGGCTCTGTTTTTAATAATAAAATCCAAGCACCACTTCCCTGCATCAGGTGAAGAACTATGCAGACACAAGAGAGGTAAATATTTAGTATCTTAAAACCTGACAAACTATAGCCTCAGTGAGTGGTTTTTTACAATCAAAGAAAAAACACAATACTGCTGTTTCAGTTTGAATATTATCAGTTTTTTTTCTCCGCAAACCAGAAAAAAAAGCAACCTTAAATAGTTTGTTAATTAGCAGATACTAGCTTTGCTATAAGTCAGAAGGAAATAAGTGCCTTATCCCGAGACGAGCACACTGATACAGGGTGCCGGCCGGGTACATTTTTAACCACTATCATTTTCATTATCATTATTTATTTATTGAGTCCTAATATCAATAATACATTAATATGCAATGAAATGAACGGACTAATAGGGCGGCCAGGCTTAGGAATCAATACTTTTTGTTCACGAAATTAACTTACCTAGCACCACACGTTAGGGCAACACAAAATAAATGTCAGCACACCCTATTCTCTATCAAACTAATCCTAAAGGAAGGGAAGCAAACTAGAAACAAGAGTTATCGTACAATATGGTGTAATCGATAAACAGATAAATATTTCCACTGGGTAGGCCTTAGTAGCAGTATTTTCCTCTTACCTATACAGACAGAAATTACGAAGCTACCTTTTTTTATACAATGTGATCAATAATAACATTAAATATGGTGGATAAACAGCCGAGAATGAGGGAGAGAGAAAGAGAAGAGAGAGAAAATTAAGATATACAGCATACAGGCCAATGTCAAGTTCTTAGTTCTCCACCCGGGAACAGAACTGGTCAAATATACAGATGGAACATAAAAAAAAAAAAAAAAAAAAAAAAACCCCAAAAAAAAAAATAAAAAAAAAAAAAAAAAAAAAAAAAAAAAAAAACATCCACGAAAAAAAGTTTCAACACAAAATAAAAACTGAAAAAAAAAAGTGATAAATAAGAGGTGTATTTACATGCAGATGTTCAAAGACTATTATGCACAAAAAAAATCAAAAAAAAATAATACACAGACATATATTATTGCTTGACATTCGATTATGGCTAAAAGTTGCTTCTCGTTTTTTCCTTTTTTTTTTAAACTATATTCTTAAAATGTAATTTTTTAATCATAAATCCTTATCAGCTGTGCTTTGGAAAATGAGTTCTGTTTTTAAAAAAATGTAAATGACTCGACTCATAATTCTGGGTAACACACCGACACTCCGGAACAACTTTCTTTTTTTTAAGCGTGACATAACTCCGATCTTCACAATTTACGGTCAAAGAAGACTTATTTTTTCTCGCAAATTTTGCACAGAGTTCATTTCAGTTCGTTTTCAACCCCCAAACTGATAGAGAGCGATGGGTTGTTGTTTTTTTTTTGCGCTGTGAAGCCCAGTCAATGTCGCCTCACAGCCTTCAGCAGACCTTTTGAATTGTCGAAGGCGTTATGTCATGCTTCTTTTAAAGAAAAAACCTACACCTATCATGGATGGATCAAGCTCAACATCTCCAAAACCATTATTTTTTTTTTCCCTCCAACAAAATAAAAACAAACCAAGACCCTCCTCGTCCACATAACCCTGTTCCTCTGTAATTATTAAAGCCTTGTCTGGGGTTTTTATTTTATTCACACACTGTGAGAACAAACACATACACACACGCGCACACACACTATTGCTTTTTTTTTTTTTATACAAACAGACGACAGAGCAGAGACAGAAGGGACCAGCACATTTTTTTTTTTTTTTTACTGAATACTACACACTGATTGAATAGCACACTTAGCATCAATCCCTTTACTTAAAATCGGGATTTATCTCAAGTGAGAATATACAGAAGGACATCACTTTACAGGCCTGTGTGGAGGCGCAGTTTATAGTTAGACACAAGAACTCATGTGTTTGATGACCATTGTTCTGCTATCCTGCCAACCATACCAGTACATGTGAAGATGAGAACAGAGGGGATGTTATTTTGTATTTTGAGTTATTAGTTTGAGTCAGCTGAATGAATAAAGTCAATCGAAAAAAGGATGACGACTGCACTGTAGAGACCCGTAATTGTAACACAAGGCGTATTGCTTGTTTTTTTTATATTGTAGAAACACGTTACACGCCACTCAACCATTAAGTCTTAAGAAAACAAATTTGTGAGAGAAGAACCGTTCTGGTGGTAGACCTTAACTATGTGACAGCTTAACAAAGAAACAAACCATATGTTTTTTTTTTTTGCAAACAAATAACAGGAAATCAGCCTAATCTCCATCTCTTTTCTCTGAACAGTAAGTGCTGTACTGCGTGTTCAGTATGTGCTGTGCCGCCTCCCTTCCTCCTCCTCCTCCTCCTCCTCTCTCATCAATTGAGTGCTTTGAAGAGATTTGAAAGATTCACAAAAAAGAAAAGGAGCTAATCAAATGCTCTGCAACTGTCCGGAGGGAAAGCGAGCTGCTTCTTCGGTTTTTTTCGGTCTACCTGTTAACCTCCCTGAGCGTTCACAACCTCATTTTCTCTCCGCTGCTCTCTCTCGCCGGGGCCTCCGAGGCCTCTCAAACCTGGATTGTCTAGCAGTTTGTTCCAGACTGGGTTTTTTTTTTTTTTTTTTTTCTTTTGCTGGGAGACTGAGGTTTACTAGTCGTAGAGGGCTTGTGCATATCCAAATAGGATCATAACAGAGATTATTACTTAGGTACAGCATATCTACTACAACCCAAACACAACAGATTTTAGTATTGCATAAGAATATTTGGTTTTTCTAAGAAAGAGGGTTACCACTTTTTAAAGACCCTGATGACACCGTTTGAAACCAAAACAGATTTTTTTTGTATGTGTGTGTGACAGGAATATGCTGTTAAAACTGTGATGGCGTTTGGACTTTTTTTTCAGTTTTTTTTCTTTACAAATGAGGTTTTCTTGAACTCGACCGTCGGGACGGGGGGGGCACAGCGTGGTCTTGGAGGCCCCCTTAAATGTAAAATTCTGAACCACTCTGTTATGAATATATTCAAATGTTAATCTCAACCACTTCTCATGGAACATCCCTGACCAAAAAAAAAAAAAAACACAAGCTAAAAACCTTAACGAGTACAAACAAATGTCCTCTTAAAAGCGCAAAAGAAACTCGTCCCTGAGGGGTGACAGCACGAGGCGGTGACGCCTTGTACAAATTGCACGGCAGAGGAATGATAGTGTGCAAACACAAAAAAAAAAGAAAGAAAAAGAAACAACTGGATTCTGTGATACGGTTGGTGACAGATGTATTAACATGCTTTGTTGGGTTTCTAAAGGGATATCACTTTTTTTTTCTTCCGTTTTTTTTTGCTCTTTTTTTTTAAAAGATATTTCAAGAAGCCGCTACTGAGATTGCTGGAATGTCTTAGGAATCCATTCTACATTATAGACGGGTAGACTGGAAAGCGGAAAGCGACGACTACTGTTTGGCACATCCAGGGTTTTTTTTTTTTTTCATCTACCACTTTACTACCACACTGACAAGAAAGACACACTCAACAAAACAGAAACACAACAACAAAGCATTCTGAAAATAGCACTTGTCCTACCATTTTTATGTTTCTCCCCTAATCGTACAAACAACAGCTAGTCTAATTATTGCGGGAATATAGTTAAGTGCTACCTGACATCTTTTTCTCTCCCTCGTTCTCTTTCATGAGTTATTTAACCAAAACATGTTACAAAAATAGAAGCTTTACTACCAGACAAGGCTTTGAATATTCACTTTCCCTTCACTGTTTTTCCTTCTGTGTCCTGTTGTGGCGTCGCCGCGGCCGTGGTGAGAAGGCAGATAGAGTCACTCGAAAAACGACCTACTAAAAAGCACTCAAAATATTCTGACGGAGGCTCATGAATGTGCTTTAAGGTTAGACCTCGTGTCTTTGTCAGGCTCGGGCTGTAAACTCACTTGCTGTATCTTTACCTTCCACTAGATGGAACAATTGGATTACGGTCTGTGTGTGATCTCTCCAAGTCATACCTCAAGGCCGTTCAGTTTTGATCTGTTGCGATAACGTCGGATTTTAATGTTCCTCTTCACACAATACGTGAGGGTTTTTCACCATAAAATTAGTGCGATATATTTGGACAAAAACGTCTCAACGAACGCCGTTCGATCCAAAGATCGAGGAGATCAAGACTGCGACATGCTGTTACTGTACATGTGCGTGCTCGCTGAAAAGGATTATCAGGGCTACATTTTTGACAGGTGTTTGGCAGGCGAGTTGTTGAGGTAACAGGTGACGGAGCTCCTCTAACCTGCCTTCTCATCTGTGCCTCTTTTGTTCACCACCGCCCCCCCTGGCAGCCACGCCAGCAGTCCCTAACAGACAGCCCTTGCACTTCCAGAACCGGTTTCATCTGCAGCTCCCCAGGACTAGCCTCTGTGACCATGGTTCAACTTGTATTTCTTGTGCACATGCAACACATCACTAGGTAAATATACAAGTCTTAAATTAAAGAAAGGTGTAAATAAAAGTGCCTTATCAATTCAACAATTAAGAATGGTCTAACTACTAATATCATACATGTTATTTAAAATAGATTCTATAAACATTACTTTTTTCTGTATAGTAAGTACTTATGACCATATACCCTGTAGTACATTATAAAACAGGTGGAATGGACCCTTTTCATTGTGTTGGTGCCCTGTGCTTCTCCAGGGCACCTGTCCAGAGAAGGATTAATAGCAGATGGCCTTACATGATTTCACTATGCAACAATGGTGGATGGAGTCTTTGACAGCTAAAATCATTGCGTTTTTCATTAGAATTACCAGAATTCTATGTTTCTTTCTTTTTTTCTCTTTTTTTTTTTTTTTAAACGATTGTCCACAGAGAGGTGCCGATTGCATCACCATGCCGACAGACCCCTCCCTCAAAGTCGCTGTGAGTTTTCATTCCAGGAACTGCATCCAAAACAGATAACACAAGAGAAAAAAAATGGCTGAACTTGACCATAATGTGCGCATTCGTCAGCTACTTGTTTTAAGTTCGGGGATAAAGTGTTCGAAGCAGAGAGAGATGAGGCCGTTTTGGAAAAAATAATACTGTTGGGGATTTATCTTCTAGTCGAAGACGTCTTCAGCTGTCTGATTTCCAAAAAGTGACTCATTAATCGTGCAATTACAAGCCAGATGCACCAATAAATCATACTAATGGTGGTGTAATAAATACTTGGGAAAATACATGGATTAAAATGAAGTGAATCATGAGTTCCGGGTTAGACAATGCGCAAAAGAGGGTCAAGTTCAACCAGACAGAAAGTATTTGTCCCTATCTCCTCTTCATGTCCCATGGGGTGTCGGGTCCCACAAGTCTTCCAAAGAGAACTAAATTCAATAAAGTAAACCTTGAGAATCAACTCCCTAAGCCCTCCCCCTCCAATGTAAAAGAAGAAGTTGAACAGCGTGCCATCTGTCCGCTCTGGTTTGTGCAGGGCACCAATAAAGTGTCTCAGATTCCTCCTCCACATTCCCCTACGGTGGGCACACTGGCACCTGGCAGGGCTGCTACCCGTCAACGGGCATGGACTGCTCAAAGTCTGATCCGAACAGCTCCTTGTATAAGGGGGGGAAGTGGGCACGCACAATGTCTGGGTATATTGCTTTGAAAGCTGTAAGCTTCTCTGTATGCCTACTGCACAGCGCTCGCAGTGTCGACACTTTGCATATCAACTGTGGAGAGAGAGGAGACAGGCTGTTTAGATTCACGGGGAAGCAAGGACATGGAGCAATGGTAGTGAAAAACATCCCTCCCTACAGTGTATTCCCGCTCACACAGGGGCAAACAGACTTGTAAATATTGAGACAAGCGCTAAGGCACGAGGAAAAGTTGACACTTCGTATTACGGAGCTGGTACAATTGATAAATTGCCACTCCTCTACAGATAAAAAGGCATTTCATGTAACATTACGAATGCTTCCCCTGAAATCTGTGCTGTGCTCTAAAAATGGTTGATGGCCTGTGGATAAAGATCCTAAACAGTGGGAGATTACACTGCTACAAGGGTAGAGCATGCTTAGCAGACAGCCACTTTAAGGAATAATGGATAGAGTGTGTACCTTTGTAAGTATACCATCCTCTCTGTGGTTCTTCTGCAGGACGTGCTGGAGCGCCAGCTGAATCTTCTGCTGGAGTTTCTCCACCTTCACCTTCTCCTGGAGCCAGGATCGGTCTGTAAGGCAGAAATCACAACTTTTTGTACAAACTCGCGCAGACGGCGAAAAAGTCAACTCGGCTCATGTGAAAAGTAATGACGCAGTGCCACTAATATAAGAAATTAATTGATGGAGGAAAAACAGGAGGGCAACAGCGCTCCTTGTTGTGGTGAATGCGTGTCTGCCTTTTTTCTTTTTTTTTTTTTCTCTGCGCACCGTGAGTGACACCTACCAGCAGACATCAACACAAAGGCGGAGAACAGGGCGATCTCATCCTCAGACAGGTGCATAGAACACAAGTTTTTCCCAAACTCGAAGACGGAGCTGATCAAGTCGTCACAGCCTGCCACAGCAAAGGACAGAGAGAGAGGGCTTAGGATGAGGAAGACCAAAGAACAACATTCACTCTTGATCTTTATTGGGAGAGAGGCACATAGGGAGGGGAGAGGAAGGGGAAGGAATGAAAAAGAAGCGGCATGCTGACAGCACATGGGAGCGTCTTAAGCAGAACAGGCAATGCTTTTACTCAGTTTTTGCCTCCCAGACGAGTCACTTTTGGCAGTTGGGTGGTGTTATGCAAGCCAAAATGAGGTCACTATTGAGGCTTTTAGTTAAATCAATTATCGAGGATAGAAAGAGACAGGCGGATGCCACCGCGGCTCGGGAAGCCCATCACTCTGCCTCCCCCGCCGCGGACCCCTCTGCACAGAAAACACAGGACACTGGGACTTCTTGAAGCTGGGACAGATACACATGCTCACTCCTATCCACACTCAAACAGGGAGTTGCAGGGAATGGTAAAGTTGCGCCGCAAAACAGAATTCAGCATTTTCACTGCCACTGTGGGACGCATTTACATTTATTTTTTTTTTCTCGTCAAAAGGCAGTCAGGAAATGCGAGAAAATCCATGGTGGAGAGCCTCACTAATGTCACGGCAGTCAAACACGAATGCTATTTGCTTTTGCCTGAGATGTTTTATGTCAGACTATCAATGATGGTTTTGATAGCGCGCTCCCTAAAGACACTCCGTCTGGCTTTATTTATTCCACAGTTACGGGAGCCATATGCAGCAGAGCCTCACTAACGTCTCTGTTCTACCATAAATAACCGTTGCAGAGACAGCAATGCCAGGTGAGGCAGGGATGAGTGCTCAGAGTTTGCTTCCAGGCCTTCAGCGCCGTGTAGAACAGAACAGCAGACTCTAATTTTGGCTATTACACCGAGGAAAGGAGTAAGACACAGTAAGAAGCACACACAAACACGGCGGCATGCAGATACACACATGCAGACTCGTTCAGCCTACGTTTGCACACACACACACCCACCTACCCCCACACACACACACACACACATACACACCTACCCACACACACACACACACAACCACTCCACTTACCTAATGACTTGAACACATCAGGTCCGGCATACTTTCCATCAAAATAGACTGTGTTGTTTTGCGAGTCAAAGGCACGGCACATTCTGACAAACACAACTTCCAAAGAGCCTGTGGAGACAGACAGGAACAAGATGCTGAATCTGAGCTTTGCTTCTTCTTCTTCTTCTTCTTGCCTAACAGTTACACATCAGTCAAGGATGCAAAACACATGATTGTGCTTTGTGCTATTCTCCTACAACATGAGTAACACAACCACTTTGAAATAAAGGAGCCTGCCGTCAGAGAGGGAAAGAGAAAAAGCACCTCTGCAGATGATAATATCATAGGCAGAAGGCTATTCTTCCGTAATGACATGCCAGATAAAAAATTGCGCTTCATTCAGTAGTGACAGTGCTTATTCATTCAACCTTTATTTAGCGAGATAGGTAGGGGAATTTTTTTCCATCCTGCAATTTGTACCATGCTGTGGGAGTGGATAAGAGGATCAAGAGAACGTTACAGAAGCCATTACTGCCTCTGAGGGAGATGCAACTGTTTTAAAATGTCACGTCTGACAAGGGATCTCAGTCTTTATTTCATTATTCGTATTGGCTGTGCTACTGTAAATAATACTCAGGGACAGACCCAGGAGAGGTGTTTGTTTGCTGCATGTGTGGTATGTTTGTATCTGCGTGAGCGTTTGTATTTTACGGCTAAATATAGGTGACAGTGTGCGCGGAGCCGTGGCTGCATTTTAATATTCTGTAAGTACGTCTTCATGAGAGCGGTTCGAATAAGGAGACGCCGTCTGTGTCTGGGAAAAGTGAAGGGAAATGGCAGCCCTCGCGATAGGTATTATCTGAGCTCAGGAACACATTGCTTATCTAATGCTGTGTCCATCCCTGCTATGTATGTAATGACTGGAGGAAAATACAGAGCGACAGAGACAGAGAGAGGAAACAAGCAGGGTGGGGTCTCCTCTCTGTGACACTGTCTGTGCGTGTGAAGAAGACGGCTTTGTGCAGTCAGGTCAGCTACGCCCTTGTGACAATGCCAGAGGGGGGTGGTGGTGGTGGTGATGGTGGTGGGTGAGTTTGACGGCAGCAGGCCATGTTGACAGGCTGTCATACCTGCTTTCAGCAGCACTATCTGATCATTCTGACACAGCTCCATGAAGCCGTCGATGCGCTTGGCGAACTCCACCACATACTGAATGGCCTCTGTTATTTTGATAGCACACAGCTGCCACATGACTTCCCGGGGCTAAAAACAGATAGGACAGAGAATGGGTTATCAGCATTAAAACAATGCATTTGATTACTGTAACTGCTGCGGAGGCCAGCGCAGGCTCGGCCGTGGTCGTTACCTTGCTCTGGTAGCTCTCCACCTCCTCCTGCAGGAAGGCCTGCCAGGTCATCTGCTGCAGCTCCTCCCTCAGGTACTGACATGTCTCCATGTGTGACTTGGAGATGTTCTGGGCCAGGTGCTCTGCAACACAACCACAATCGTCACAAACCCAGAAGACCGCGGTTGAGATCTAAATGTTACTCGCAAGGCTATGTGAAAGGGAAGACCTCGCTGATGAAATATGCCACAGGAAAGGAAGATTTATTTACTGAGCTTTCAAGAAGGAGGAGAGGCGGATACGCGTGGGCTTTTTTTTGACTGGGAAAAGGCTTGTTGACATTTCCTTTAACTGCCTGCAGGAAGCTCATAACTTAAGGTTGAGGCAAAGCCAATCTAGTTATGACACAAATGCATGGAGAGGAGGAGGGGCGCCACGTTACTCACTGAAACAAAGGTCACATTTTCTCTGAGAGAAATATTGAGTATAAGAATTTAAATGGTTTTGAAAACACATCTGTTAAAAGGAGTTCCTAGGCACAGGGGAGCCTAAAAAAATGATTTCCCCAGACGCCTGCCCTGCTGGATCCTGATTGGCCCTAATTAATGGAAACTAATTACAAAAAAGAGGCTCTTTTAATGAGTGTTGGAGATGAGTCTCCAACCTCCTGCTATTTTAAGCAACCTTTGTGTCGTTTGCCCCACGGTTGAGTTGTTCTCCCCCCTCCTCCATTTTGCTGTCTCTCCTCTTGTCTCCCCCTGCCTCTCTTCTGCTCCTTACCTAGTTCAGCCATGGACACGGTGGGGGAGGTTTCTCCGTTGGTGAAGGAGCAGTAAGGGAAGAAGCCAGAGCCGGGGGCAAAGTCGCAGATGGGCTCCGGCTTGATGCCGTTGATGTCCAGGCCTGACTGGTCAGGAGATGGCTGGATGTCCAGGTAGAAGCTGCTGACCGCCGAGTCTGGTTTGCTGCCATCAGGGGTGTGACCATCCATGTAGCCGCTGAGGTCGTCATGGAGCTCTGTGAGGCCATTGGCTGAGAGGCCATAGCTAGGTGTGAGCGGCTCCGCCTCTCCCGGCTGTTGTTGGTGGTCACGCTGCTGCTGCTGCAGCCTGTGCTTCTGGACCTCGGCGTACAGGCTGTCTCGCTGCTTCTTCGACATGCGGCCAAACTTCACCGCTGTGGTTAGCAAGACAAAAAACATGTGTGAGACACACATCACACATCATAAACACATTTAATTTGTTTTAATAGGAAAGCCTCATGAATGAATGGATGTCTCACTGTTAAAGAAATGATGCATCCTTTTAAAGTCTCTCTTACACAATCTTGTTTCAAGATTTTGAAAGTCACGTCTAGAAACTGCCTAAAACAGTGTAATTGCTTAGCAAGCTAAATTGCTACTCCTTTAAAGGGAAAATGAAATGTCACCTAATTCGGAGACAAAATGACTTGCTTAGATAACAAGGAAGTTGGTTGAATTGGGGACTTTTTTGAGGCACAAAACAGAATTTTCCACGCTTACAGATCATTTTTCAGTTCATGCCCTCCCCTGACACAGTCACACTCCACGAATGTATGTTAAAATCGTATATCTCTGTCAGACCAAAAGATGGCTGCTGCTAGCATCATTGTCCCACACTGTTGTCACGATTTTTCCCAATGGTACTTAACGTGATGCTGAATATCGATATTTTTTAAGGTATTCTATAGAAGTTGACCAGGCAACACTTCATTAGACTGATAGTACAGTACAGTACTAAACAGTCACATGCTCTATTAAAAGGTAACACTGATACAAAAAATGCAAATCTCCACGTTTCAGGGGGGATCAGTAATGACAGAAATCATGACGATAAATGAACATCTTCATGAGCACAGAGGCAGAAGTGGGAAGTGACTAACAGCTTACCAGCCACTCAAACATGAGACAGGATACGCTGCTGCCTCCTGTTTCAAGGTTTCCAGACTAAACATTGGTGCTGAGAATGAGACTCCTTGGCCTGAGTTCTGGGGGCCTGGCAGTATGTCAGCCGGTCACAGTGTGTGTGTGTATGTGTGTGTTTGTCTATGCACAGTGGAAAGCGAGTGGAGCGTCGCAGAGGAGAGTGCGGGCAGATGGGCTCTGGTGTGTTGAGTGAAGGCGAGAGTCACCTTCGTCTGTCCTGAGTGTGTGTGTGTGTGTGACTGTGTGTGTGTATATGTGCATGTGAGAATGTGTATGGCTACGCAAAGGCACTTATAAGTGCTAATGTACTTCTGTGTTCATTCACATTCATGAATATGTAAATTTGCGTTTAAGGCAAAGTGGTGTGCGTGAGGATGTGCCAGCCTCTGGTGCTGCATGTATGTTCAGGTTTCCACTTGTCTTTGTGCACTCGTGTGTGCTTTAAGAAAAAAAAATAAAAAAAAATACTGTAGATCTGCTCTGTTCTGACGTAATCTCCTCAGCTCTGCCCAGTCTGGATCGGCCCAGTCTGGACCAGCCTGGCACAGCAGGAGCCCTACAGCACACATCCCCACCTGTGTGCTCCCATTACTGCATCTCAGCTGCAGCAGCTCTGATGACAACCTCTAACAACCTCCTATTTCATCAAACCTACTTTCTATCACAGCAACGAATTAGTCCAACAGACAAAGCACTCACCTGCTCCTGGCAGACAATGAACTGTCGTCTTAGCATGCGTTCATGTCACAATTTTCTTGGAACATGTCGGCCGTGTCTCTCTGAGAATAATGGCCGTCATTATCTGCGTGTTTTCTTTGTGTCTCCGCTAAGATTCGATTTACAGCGCCACATCAGTGTTTGGCGCCATGAATACACAACCATATAATAATAATGATGAACACGCACAGGTGTGAACAGCTACTGAAAAGTTAGCAGCTCACTAAGCCTGTGCAAAGAGTTGTGTTGTGTTGACTATTTTGTGGTAATAAACCTCAGGCTCATCATTTTGACTGATTTTCACTGCGTGGGAAGGGTTTCTTTGGTTTTTTTTCCTACCACAAGAAAGACGCTGACGACCGTATGTTTACAGCAAACCATAGTGACCATAGCTCAGAAAATCTTGCCAGTCATAGAAACTAAAGAGGAAAATGAGTAGACAGCACGAGTTAGCGGCTGATCTCTCCCTTTAATGGTTGTAATGTAAAAGGTCATTCTTCATTCTTAGTTTTAACATAAACAGCCAAACTTCTGGATTGTTTGTCATGATACATAACGAGCTCTATCAATAATAATGTTAATAACATTGCCAACTGACATATTGATCCTACTGAGGAGCCTCTCTCTTTTTATATCTGCCTTCGTAAAGAGGTCAAAAAGCTCCAAAGGGCACTTGAGCAGAGCAGGTTCTTGCCCACACAATGTCTCCAACCTGAACTCCCCCCCCCCC
>OMLP01010939.1:4529-14883 GCA_900302685.1 Spondyliosoma cantharus | reverse complement strand
AGCACTCAGTCAGTCAGTAGTGCTGGTCCTTCCAAGGTCATGCTTGGTGCTGGAATGAAAGCTATTTCCTCCCTCTCTCTGACCAAGTGTGAGTCGGAGAACCGTCTGGAATCTCTGCTGCTACTTTCTCAAAACTCTGCCGCACAACTCTGACATGACTGACCAGATTTCTGTACTTTGTACGAGTTTGTTTCACTACACATGCCGTCTCTGAATCGCACTTTATTTCTGAGGCTTTCTGCTCTAAAGAAATTAGTCTGAAGGCTGTAATACTGTTCGAAAGGCAGCATCTGCAGGCGAGGGCGCCACTTATGATTACATCTGAATTACAATGGAGTATGTGTTGAAGCCTGAGAGCACTTTTTCTGTCGTTGAATGCCAATTTCTCAGCTATGCACCATCGATTTTGTATTGATGTGTAAGTGCAATGGCCTCCAGGCAAATCCTATTATGGAGAGCTAATGTTTTACCAGCTCACATAAGGCACTGTGAGCAGGATTTGAGTTTCACCTTATTGGTCTTACTGCGCTGCTTCATCGGATCAGGTTTCATGCAGTTATCTGACGATGAACATGATAAGATTGTGATTGTGTTAAGAGGTGGGCTGACATTGATTCTTTGAAACCTCAGAGAGCTGCAGAAAATACAGTTTTTCATCTTGTAAAGTAGTCTGAACAGAAAGTGGTTTTATCTTTATACAGTCAGGGCCAATTGAGACAAGTTGTCTGTATCACAACAGGCTCTTTGTCTCTCTAACTAATAACATACTGTAGTCTCACAGTTAATTATTGGGTTCATCTTGTGTGTTTGTTGGTTGGTTGGTTTGTCAGCAGGATAACACAAAAACTAATGAACATATTTCAGAGAAACTTTGAGGGAGGATGTGTCTCAGCCGAGAAAAGACCCCACTAAGTTTTGTTGGGGATCCTGACAAAGAGACAAATTCAGAACGTTCTTCTCAGTTTTTTGGACATCATGAGACGGGACGTTTTTTTTTTGTTGCCATTTTCTTGAATTTCTCAGGGAATAATCAATGGATCCTACTGAAAGAAATCAGGCATGTATAGTTGGCTGGAGTGAGTACAATCTGATGCAGATACAAATACAAATCTGGATGTAGGTTTGGATTAAGCTTGATTGAATTAAAAGGGACTGTTGGGCCTTGGTGGAGGTGTGCGATCTACAGAGAGACTTTAAGTCTTGTATACTCTGCATCACAACATGTGAGGAAAACTGTCAGAAAGCCAGATTTTAAACATTTAGCTCACACTGTAAACCTTAACATTCATCAAATACAGCTGCTCACATGACGTATTTCTTCAGATATGTTTCTCATGTGAAGATCAAACCTGTACATTTCTACTGAAAGCACCTGCTTCTCTCTACAAATGCTGTTGTACCGTTAATGTCAGTGTTGAATTCCCGGTCCTAAATATATTCACCTACATATTCCACGGTTACAGTGAGAGGCTCTGTGTACGCTCAGCTCTACTGCTGCGTGAGGCTGGCAGCAGGAAGTATGCTGTTTTAAAAATAGCTCATAAGTATGTTGCTTCAAAACAATGATTTTTTTTAAATAGCAGAGGTTTTCTTGAAGTGTTCCTCTCAAATGTAAATACTGACTTTTAGAAAATATAGTATACTGACAACAGATCCATGTATTCTGTTCTCACAGATTCTGAACACTTGTTTTTCTGTTGTAGCCAGACCCTGAACACAGCAGCACGCTGGAGCATGAACCAGAAATGCATGTAAGCACTGTGTACATTATTTCCCCATGCATGCACACCGGATCGCTCTCCCTCAGTCTGTCTGAAAAAACATCACCTCATTTGCAAGCCTGAGCTAAATCTGTAAGAACTGACTGTGTATGACAGCATTTTAAAACAAGAAAGAGGAAGATCGTCCATCTACATTTGTTCAGGGAGTTATTTTTGAGCACCTCGCTGCTTGTTATTCATATTATTCATGCAGCTATACTTTTTCACTCCTGGGAGGCGCCCAGTACAAGGCAGTCTGCAGCTTCTGGTCACTGAGCTGCTCTATCGGAGCAGATGAAAGCGCAAAAAAAGGCCCAAAAAATGACAGCGACTAGTACCTGAACCAGTCGATTGCAGCAAAATACAAAGACACAAATGTTTCCTACAACAGGAGCTTTTATTAGCAATGCAACAACAAAGACGTGCTGCATTTTCATATCCCTTTTCTATTGTGGGAAAAGATAAATGCAACTTGAATTCAACTGGGCACTGGATTGTTGAAATGCGTTCTGGGAAACATATGAACTCAATAGCTGCATCTGCAGTAAAAATATATGGCAGATGAAGGAGGAGAGGAAAACAGGTAGCTTCCAACACTTCATCACAAAATCACAACTGGCAAACACTTGAGAGTCAGAGATCACTGATCTGTGCTGTTGGTACGGGTGGATGTTTCCTTTAATTTATTTCACTTACAGGCCACCTAATGATAGCTGCTGAGAGAAGTGTGCTGCTCAGTTTCGCTGCCCAGAGTCTCCAAATTAATTTGCGGGTTTGCAGCAGCCAAATTTGTGTCCACACATCTGATTCACTGGGATCCTTGGCATTCAGAATACCGTAGAGACCCAGAGAACGCTGATTTTGAAATGACTGGTTTAATGATTCCACTACTTTCCCATGCAACTGGAAAATGGTCTCAAATGGAGGGAATGCCAGCTGTGCATCCCTCTGGAGGTCCGAGTCTCCGAGAAAAAGTTTTCGGCAGAGTATTTTGAGAGAAATAACCGAAGTCTTTGCTTAGGTGAGATGTCAGCCTGCACAGCTCGGATGGAAACAAGTCAGGATTGAGTGACGGGTTCAGACAGCGTCAGCAGAAGCAGGCACAGCTCTGCACTTATTTCATCTGCAGGCCTGTCAAAACTTTGCATGTCAGAGGCCCAATTGCATCCACTGTTTAAGAGTTTCCTCTGAATCTCCTGTACATCTGTCCGTCTCTCAGATGTCTTGTTTCTCAATCAGTAGTGTGTCTGTCAGTCATCTGGAACGATTAACCCTTCAGTTACCAGAGAGAAGACAGAAATCCCAGCAGATCGCAGAAAATGAATAAATGCAACTCCCATCGACCCTGCTGCTGCTCAACCTGAACAAATGTCCACTCGTGAGGTCTATCTGCCTGGTTAAATGCCACTTATCCTCCTGTAAGGTCTGGCAGCCCTCTCAGGGTGATGGTTAAACGTGCAAAGATTTAATAAAACATCCTCTTGCTCTCTTACTCAGTTATTGACAGGTTTCAGGTACTGGCCGGCTCTCGTGACACAGATCCTACGACCTTACATGAACTGCTGTACCTCCGTAGAGCCCGACCAGACAGAACACAGTTTTTGCTTCGCAGGAGTGATATTAATGTCTTCATTTGAAAAATTCAACTCCTGATGTCACTGTCAAACTGTCCAGACTCATCCTAAAATAAGAATAGTATTAAGCTTTGAACTAACCACGGTCTAGGCAAAGCTCGCCGCGTCTGTATATTCTGCGCCTGCATGAAAGGAAATACCTCTCTGCAGATATACAAACAGTTGTTAAGACTGAGCAGCTTTTTGGCAACACTCTCGCTAATATAGCCGCTTCTAATCATGAATATTTCTGTGGAAAGGTTGCAAATGGCACATGTGAAGAGGCGGAGGAGGAAAATATGGAGAAACTGCTTTTTGTTGCATATTTATAAGATGTGCTTCAGACAATAGGGACTGAATCTAGAGCTTCAGGCTTCAGGCGTACGTTTGTTTTTGGATCAAAAATCGCCTAATTTTTTCAAAGTAAATGGCTCCCAAATGTCACTTTCATTGGTCCACTGGGGTGAACACTTACAGTCACCATGAATATATGAGAACTTAATCATTAAGGTAATGTGAACAGGATGAAATACAAAAGGCTTCTCTTCATCATTTTAAATTCTGCAGGGATATTTTAAATGTTCGTGTTTTTTGTTTCAAATGTTCTGGATTATTTATTAGCAGCCTATCTACAGTAGCCTTTTCATCCATTTGACCAACTACTGCCTGTTTCGACAAAACGGCACACTTCATTTTAAAAAGTCATTCATAATTAAACTGAAACAATCAAATACTTTAAAGTAAAAAGGCGAGAAACAGCTGTGAAACACGACCTCTCACAACAGGAATTAGCTCTTTTGCAGACAGCCAGCTGCTCCGCCAAAGTCTTTTTTTTTTCTTCTTCACGCTTATTGTCACAGTTGTCATAGCAACTGCATCAGTCCAGAGCAGAAACATTATGGGATGCAGATGAAGCAGGACCTCGTCTGTGGCCAGGAGCAACAGCAGCGTATCTTCAGCTTTAGATTTCATAACTGAAGAGAAGCTGGAAGATATGACCGAGCAAACTAATGCACGCCTGCAGGTGTCGTAAAACACAGCAGAGAGAAATTACCCTTTTTTCCAAAACAACATTTCTAATTTCTCGCAGGGTGATTGCAGCTGGGTACATCTTTCATCACAACAATATGAAACAATGCTGAAGAATATAACTCCTCACCGCCTCTGACGATGAAAACTTTCCGTCTATGTTTTGTTCTGCACATTTGACCACTTTTCTTTCTCATCTTTTGTTTGTTTGTAGGCATCAGGCCACCCATTATGAACGGGCCCATGCACCCGCGCCCCCTGGTGGCGCTGCTGGACGGGCGCGACTGCACTGTGGAGATGCCCATACTGAAAGACGTAGCGACGGTGGCCTTCTGTGATGCTCAGTCCACACAGGAGATCCACGAGAAGGTAAAAAAAACCTTAAAGAAGTACTTCACTGATGGAAAGATCGTGTTTAATCTTATCAGTTGGGGGTCTGAATATAACGTACATGATAGTGTCGACTGTATTAAACACCTAGTGCTGCAAAACATCATCAGGAAGTGAGCATGTTTTTAGTTTTAGAGCATGAAATAAACAAACATTAGAAGTGGCACCACGTCCAGAAACTCAAACTCCTAAATCAAAGGCTGACACACAAAAAATAATATATTTTCATCATGTGTAGTTTTCTATTAGAAATGCATCAAATAGATTTCAATATATTAGTTGTAAAAAATGAATCATAGATTGCCTTCATTTGCACTTTAGTGCACATATTTAGATTTCTTTTTTAGGAGGGGGCTTCAAAGAGAGACAGATCCAAACTGAAGACTTGACGCTTCAAAACGATCTTTGATGCCACAGATGTTAAGTTCTGTTTTTATGAAGTATATTTAACCGTCTTTGATCTGGAAACATTACCAATAATGCTGCGTTCAGATCATATCGTTCAGACCATCGTTATCAGTCAGTCTCAAACATAGAAATTTCAATCTGCAAGAATATCCAAATTCAAAACACAATAAAAGCAGCTAATTAAGCTTATCTAAAATATATGAATACAAGGACAGAAGTGGGGGCAACCATCTTGCAATAATGCATGAAGGTCCCCAAGTCATTGATGTCGCCTGAGTGCAGAATTAGAAACTAAGATAAATTGTAGAAGAAGAATCTTAAATGAAAGTAATGTTGGCTGTGCAAAACATGAAAACAACCAAAACAAAATAAAGAAGTAGAGGAGGAAGTAAAAGAAAAATAGAGGGAAAAGACAGAATAGACAATTAAAAAGAGGAGCACAGAGAGCAAACTTAAAATGTGGGTCAGGCTCAGATCTTGCCACAGCCACTGTGGATTGTAAATGGGTTTGTATGTCTGGCAGGGTTCGGTCTCGTTCTGGGTGTCTGCCAGGCGCACTCTCTCTGAGAGCGCGCTCAGTAGGCCACAGCGTGGGAGAAACAGATGGCTTTTCCCTCGCTCGCTATCTATCTCTTGCTGTCTCTCTCTCTCTCTCTCTCTCTGGCTCTGTAGTGAGCAGCCACCTCATTGTCTAATTAAAAGGGCTTCTTTATTGTAATTGAACCGCATGTCATTTTCATCCTCTGTCACACACATGAAGAGGAGTGCTGGCAACGGCAGGAAAAGATTTTAAGATTAACTGAGAACCAATTAAAAGGTGACTGGACTGGTTTTCACACGCGGCCATACTGTCTATTTTTGATTGTCAAGTTATCTGCCTGCGAGTCAGAATATATAATTTTCCAATTAAGACAATAAGACGTGAGCCTGATTAGAAGCCACCAAGAATCCCATAAGATTCCTGCTGATATGAGGCAGTTTTGTTGAATGCAAACACCTTATCTCGATCCCCGTGGTTATAAAAAACTTGGTTTCCATGGTAATATTCGGGAAAAGCAGTCATTCCATGCAGGCAGGGATATTAAAAGAACAGGATATGAGAACGATATAAACAGCATATCCTGAACAACGAAACGAGATACCGGGTTTATGGAAACACTGTGACTGTGAAGTCTCTCGAATATATTTCTGAGAAGCCACGCTTGACTGCTTGAGCTCACGGCTTCACAAACATATGCTACTGCGTGACCTTTATACTTGCCTATATCTGCAAAACAGCATGTGTTCAAAACACTATAAATACTGTTCTGCAAACAGACACACCTTTATGCGGTTACATTGCCGGCCATGTCAGCACAGAGGTTAACTCAGGCTGTACAGGCTAAGATGCTTCAGATATACTCACACACACACACACACACACATACACACACATATTGATACCCGTCTATGATTGTAAATAACGGAAACTGTTGCTGTGTCGGTGTGTTCAGGTGCTGAATGAAGCCGTGGGAGCTCTGATGTACCACACCATCACTCTGATGAGAGAAGACCTGGAAAAGTTTAAAGCCCTGCGCATCATCGTCCGCATCGGCAGCGGCTACGACAACATCGACATCAAATCTGCCGGGGAACTCGGTGAGAGCACACACACACACACACACACACACACACACACACACACACACACAGAGGAAGTGAGAGTCAGTTCAACTCTTGAACTCCAGAGCAACTGTGACAACTTTTATCAGGATGCATTTTGACGTTTTAATACATGGAGCTAACATTAATAACTGCGGCTGGTCTTAACGTAACGCATGTGAGTTTACTGGCACACCTACATAGAGTTACAAGCAGAAATGTCAGCTCGCTACAAGAAACGTGTTTGGTGTCTGCTGTTCTTATTCATTAAGTGCTGGTTTAGTTGCTTATGTGGGTCAGAGAGAGGCATCATTTTTAATCTCAGGCTGTTTTTATTAACTTATAAACTCCTTTAAGTCGTTTTAAGTAAAAGTTGAAATACCAACAGGCAAAAAATATTCAGTTTCAAGTAAAAGTCCTGCATTCAGAATAATAAACTGTATATTACGTCACTGGATTATAATTACCTATGCGATTATACATTAATGTGTAAGCATCACTAACATAGCTAATTTTAAACTACGTTAACACACAGCGAGGTCACTTATTCAATAATAATAATATTACAACTTACTGTTTGATTCACATTTTGTAATGACATAGTTCAACTGCAAACTAGAAACTACTGTTGTTGAATGCATCTAGCAGAGGATAATATTGACTAGTGGAGCAGATGTATAAAGTATCTCAACAGTACTTGAATAAATGTACTTAGTTACATTCCATCATTGCTATGTAACAACGGTAATCTCCCCAAAACTTTTTATCTGCTTCCAGGAGGTTTTGCCATGTTTGCAACATGTCAGTAATATTTGTGTATTAAAAAAAATGGAGTAAAGCTTTTTTATTGCACCATCCGGAGCTTCTCTAACATCCATATCTTCTCTCCCCGAGGGGCTCGGCCATTTTATAGCTGCCAGTGGTGTTTGTAGAGAAAACTGCTGACACCACACCTCCAGTCTGCACTTCTCCACCAAAATAGCTTCCACCAAACTTCATCTCTCTCCTCAAATGGCCCCCAAAAAAAGCTATTACTAATCCTTATCTGCTCTGTGGTCCAACAGGCATAGCTGTATGTAATATGCCAGCAGCCTCAGTGGAGGAGACGGCGGACTCCACGCTCTGTCACATCCTCACCCTGTACCGACGCACCACCTGGCTGCACCAGGTTCGTACCCTTGTGTGGCTGATAAAAGGGACAGAAATAAATTGGATTTAAATGAAGTCATTCTGAGAGCGTTGGTTAGGAGTGTCTGTACAGTTATCACCATTTTTAGTTTTTTACAAATGCTCAGAATCGTCTTCTGGCAAATCAGCAAAATTGAAACATTTCATTTTCTTTAGAATGTGGCTGTATTTAAAGAGACGTTGATGTAAGATGTAGAAGGTACAGTAACATGATTTGTTCCTCAAATCAGTAACGAGCACTATTGAGACTCATGATCACAATATATAAGGACTTAGACTGTGGTCATTAGGTGCAGACATTTTGAAATATAGCTGCTTTGTGTTAAACTGTAATGTTTATGTTGTCTGTGTGATATTTGCATGTAAAAAAGTTAATTGGTCTTCACACCAGGCTCTCCGGGAGGGCACGCGGGTTCAGAGTGTGGAGCAGATTCGAGAGGTGGCGTCGGGAGCGGCGAGGATCAGAGGAGAGACGCTGGGACTTATAGGGCTCGGTGAGTACATCACAAACTGGATCACTTACTACCTCTGCAGCGGGACCTACTTATCATACAGCTGTACAGAAAAGACAAAGACTCTACAGCTGTGCTCGAGGCTCTGTTAGGTACAGCAGCACTCTGAGCTAAATGGTAACAATAGCCCAGTTTCCACCACAGGAACTCTCCAAGGACGAGGAACCTTTGAATGAACTCGGTGCGTTTCCACCGCAGGGCAAAGGGTCTGGATTAAGTTCTGGAGACATTATTTCACCCCCTAAAATACTTTTTAGAAGTACAGGAACTTCGGGGGGCTTGTAGTACTGAACATTTCTGATTGGTCAATTGTTCACAGGATTTTATTTCAGCTGCCATTTTTAAAAATCTGCAGCTGCAAGTCTGTTTTTTGTTCCCTGTGCTTTGACACATCAACATGGAGATACAGAAGAAAATCAAACGACAGATGATCTGACAGTCAGTTATAAAAATGATATGAAACTTACTCACTTAGCCTTTGCAAGTCTTGAGACCACGGTGGAAACGCAGACTACAGCAGGGTGAATTAACTTTTCGTTCCTTAAGATGTGGCTCCTGCAGCTAAAATGTCCTGTACTCTGGGTGGAAACATGGCAAATGACATTTAGCATGCTGATGTTTAGTAGTTCATTATGTATTTGGTCACAGCAAAATAATGAAGGTTTTTTTAATTTAGTGACCTGCTTGGTGGCACTTGAATGATTGAATGATCTAATGAGCAACTTCTGCCTTTCGGCAACACTAAAGAGACACGCTACCTCAAATTCAGACATCGTCATATGCCAGTTCGGCAGACATCGCGTAACCCTAGTGGCACTACATGAAAAGTCAGGTGATCACCAAAGATCCTGATTTCGTGGTTGAGACATTTCACTAAAAAACAAACATTTCAACCAGCTGGTGGCGCTAACTTTAGTGTCATTAGGTTTCATCTTCTGGGGATCATGAACGTCTGTACCCAGTGTCATGGCAATCTATTTCATAGTTGTTCAGATATTTCAATCTGGACGAAAGCAGACGCCTGACTGACCGACAGAACATCAGCACTAACAGCACTATGCTGCTAAAAAGCCTTTCGATCTTGTTCCTTTTGTCTGATTTAAGGTGTTTTGTTGATTCAGGTTGTTGCTGAGGAATATAGCTGAAGTTTTTAATCAAAGGATTTTTCTTTCCATTTTCCTTCTGGGAAGTTTTGTCCTTAGCTCAGCTAAATTGGCTTCCTGCGGAGTTACTGCCAATAAAATATAAGCGGATTAACCCAAAGCAGAATGCAAATCTCTTCCGTGTACAGTCTGGAAGCTTTTTCAGTAATAATGAGCAGATGTGTGTAACCAGAGAATTATGTAATTTGTACAAGGCAGAAGTTAAAAAAAAAGGGTGGTGGGGGAATATTAGACGCACAAAAATGTTAATGTTGTGTTTTAATGTTCCATTTCAATGCGTGCTCATGTGAATGCAATTTGTGTGAATGCTGCTGTGTGTGTATTAATGTGTGTGCGCCTCCATGTCTGTGTATTCATGTGTTTCTAGGTCGAGTGGGCCAAGCTGTCGCCCTGCGAGCCAAGGCCTTTGGCTTCAACGTGATCTTCTATGACCCTTATTTGGCTGACGGTGTAGAGAGATCCCTGGGACTACAAAGGGTCACCACACTACAGGTAGCGCGCGCGCACACCCACACACACACACACACACACACACACACACACACACACACACACACACACACACAAACAGCAGCTTAACAGCAGCCGAGAGATGAAGGAGTGGGAGTCAGGGGAGGTGAGGAGGGAGGGTGAAGGAGAGAGGAGGAGCA
>OMLP01010938.1:3639-22568 GCA_900302685.1 Spondyliosoma cantharus | reverse complement strand
CACTTTGTTCCTCAATGGTTTACTGTTTACAAAAAAGGAAGGTGTGCGATGATGAAAGCTTCTGTCATTTCTGGTAGAAAGTCTGGCAAGGAGGACGCCAAACCTCCCCGGGTGGAGAGGGGGAGAGTGACAGACTACAGGCGAGGGATGAAGATGACAAGGAAACGGCAGATGCTGTCCCGGGGGGGAAAATTGCAGAAAAAAGAAACCACATACATCCACGAGAAAAGGAGCGGGTGCATCCAAACAACATCTAAAAAAGCTAAAGAAAAGAGAGCATCATTATTGTGACAGCGCCTGCGTGTTGCTGGAGGGAATAAACTGTGACTAAAAGGAAAGTAGAACAATAAAGTAGAGCAAAACTAAACGACGCAGAAAAATACTTTTAATGCATCTGACATGGAAAGACACACATTACTTCACTGTGATAGCGGCCAGCCAATGTTTTAGTCCAATAGTCTGTAGGCAACGTTTACACAAGATGACAAAAGACTCTATATTCCACACTTCACTTGGTTAAATGGACCGTAAGAGTAAACATTCATGAGTCCATGTTATCTGGCTCTCATATCAGCTGTGCTTTCAGAGTGTTTACATGCTTAGCTTTATCCTCAAACCAATGAGTACTCAGTAAACCAGTAAGCCACTATAATAATCTAATGCAAACTTGTCCAACATAGTTTAAAGTCTGATCATCTTACTGATAAAGCCAACTACAGTATGTAAATATGACATATCTTAGGCTTTCTTTATGCTGCAGTGTTTTACTGATCTATCCTCTAGGCTGCTTGAAAATGTAGAAATATCATGACTGCCAGGCATCTGTTGAAGCTGAAATGACTCGCCTACGAGATTTACAGTAGCCAAAGTTTCTGAAGAGTCATCAACATATGCAATATGATGACTGATTACAATGAGGCCATTTACTGACACAGAGTGATGCCTAAAAAGGATATGTGCTGAACAAAACTTCAAAACTGGCATCGAAAGTGACCAACAGCTCTGATGACAAAAACATTGAAAGCTTCTTCAATTTGGATTTTACTGTATTGCTGCAATGATTAGTAGATTCATCGATTATCAAAATAGGTGGAAACTAATTTCCTGTTGCTCGACTAATTGTTTCACTCATTTTTTAGCCAAGAATGTAAAACATTTGCCGCTTCCAGCTTCTCGTATGTGATTTATGTGATGCTGCTTTTCTTTGTCTTTGGGTTTTGGACTGTTGCTCGACGATGTCAATCAATTTTATTTTTTTTTTACATTTTACAGATTATGGAATTGATTGATTAGTTGTGAGAACAATCAGCAGATTAACCGTTTCTGAAAACGATCGTTAGTTGCAGCCCAAGGACTAAAACTGAGTCACCTAAAAAAAGGTGTGCTTAAAAAAAACTATAAATAGGTGTTGAGAGCAGAACTTGATACACTGAATATAGACTTAAACTGTAAATAAAGTGGTTATTAAACACAGTGCAGAGAAACAACTTGTCAGAGAGCAATTTGTCAAGGTCGACAGCAGAAGTGACTTCGTCGACACAACTCTACCCAGAAGACTAGCTCCAAGAAAACACAGAGTCAGAGCCGTCACACCAGACTGGAAACACAACAATTGTTCCTTGAAAAGACAACCACATTGACAAACAATGGTTCTTGACTTTTACAGTGCATGTAGAGATGTATTCTGCTGATGTGTAGTTTTCTTGTTTTTAGTCAGTCAAAACATTTTCCTGTCCTGAGGGGGAAACAGGCTGTGACCCACTTTGGATCAAGGCCCATTGTTTTCTTAATGCTACATTTAAGCTTCCTTATTCAAAATTAGCCATAAATCATATATAGCCTGGGTTACAAATATGATAAACATCCTTTAGTACAGAGGGTCAGAGGAGAAAACATGACCTTTTATTCCAATATATATATTAGTAGGCAAATCATGTAAATCATTTTTACAAACCTCATGGAAAGATTTATTTAAAAAACAAGAGTTATTATTTTATAAGCACATACAGCTTTTTGAAAATAATTTATTAATTATCCAAATTTTGTTTCCACTTATAGTATTCTGAGTTTACATAAAGGCTAGGGCTGCACAATAAATCTCAAAATAAACGAAATCGCAAAAAATGCAATTATTTTATAAAAAAGATCAAATGTGTCACAAAAGTGTAGCTGAATGTGAGGTTTCAACATGTGGTATTTTTCAGAAAATGCTCATTTGTGCAGTTTGTGTGCAAAAGAAAAAACAAACAAACACTTTATGACCGCTCGGGGTCAACTCAGCTGTTACTGCTCCATTACATACTCTGTAAAACTTACAACAGGAGACCCTGGCACAAACACTGGATAGCGTGACAGCTGTTGATGTTCAGACATCCAGGATTAAACCTGTAAATCAATTATTTACATGACTGAGCATCATCTCCACCACTGGGAAACGCACGTTTCCAACACCGCTCCGGGTCACGCGACGGGAATTGGTGTGCAAATTTGTGAGGGGGGGTAAAGAGTAAATTCAAGTCCCAGGTGAGACTCACTTTGGCATCGATTTTTAGGCATCGAGACTAATGTGTGTCTGTGTTAGCAAGAGCCTGTCCCCTACTGTATTGTGGAAAGCAAAAGATGGAGAAAGGGAGTGACTGAGGGAGGGGGAGGGCAGGGAGAGACACATCTGGCTCAGGACGATGTGCCTCCTGCAGACACCCTCTAAGGGTTCAGACAAGGGTTAACCTTCAATGGAGGTTCAATGGGCTGGAAGATCGCGACCCCCCCATGGGTAAATGAATGTGTGTCTGTGTGTGTTTGTGACAACTCTGGAGCATCTTTCTTCCATTCTGCATAGCAACAGCTGATGAATAGATGATGGATTTATAACAGCCCAGTGAGCTCTGGGTTTTGGGGATTTTAGGGAGGGGGGGGGCAAAGGGGAAACGGAGACATCACTGAGCATTAAGATTCATTCATTTGACAGCGTTGTGCCCACATTCACTCTGTATTCATTTTACAACATCACATGTGGCAGTTCACAGCACTCATCGCTTCCGCACGCAACCCTCAAAAGTACAACAAAATGAAACGTAGGACGTAGATTTCACACTACAGCGAGTACAACCTTTCATTCATCAACTGACACTTGAGTGAACAGGAAATGCATCAGCCTACCGAGTCCCTGTGAACAACACTGAAACGTGTGGGAACTGTTTTAAGTTCCTTCTGTTCTCATGCAGGTAGAGCTGCAAAGCTTCACGTGAGTAACTGCACATCACATTATTACTATTCTTAATCCTGATTAATACTTCCAACACTATATCTAGAAAGAGAATACAGACTTCTGTTTTACTATACTATAAAATCTAGGGTAAGAAACGTTGTAACAGTCTCTTATGACGCAGGAACTCTCAAAAACAATATCAGACGTAACAGGAAATGCTTCTGCTTTTTTCTCCCAACTCGATTAGCTCCAAGCAGGCTGAACCTGAACTGCAGTTTCAGGAATTTGGTTCCAGTTTTTCTTCCTCTCGCTCAGGTGACTATTTATGAATCTTCCGCAACAACATATCCAAACATGAGGCCTTTTTAAAAAGGTCAAATGTAACACACAGAAACAATTTCCTCTCCTGTATCTTGGGCTCACATATTTCAAACAGCCATGCTTATAAAAATTGAAGCTGGAACACGATGAAACACAAAAAGACAGCCTTTCTCAGTTTTGATTCTGAATAGCACATTCCAAGGGTCAGAGCCTACTGTGTTGTTCATGTTGAGGAACAAGAAACTGGCAATAAAAAACACATACATTTTAAAAAGACCTGCGGTGTTGTTCAAACACAGTAAATCCCAGACGGAGGAAAATGACCATCAGCCAATTGCTTCTTTTTTGGCTGCGTCTGGGAGTTTATCTACCAGCCATGTTGGCACAGAATCAGATGTGGAGTTCTTGTGATGACAATGAAGCTCAGTAAATAGCGAAAAACGACAAAAGTAATTATGGAGTGAACAAGACAAAAAACATTTTGTTAACACCATTTATGAAGCCTGGATTTCAGTTGACTGATTGGCCAACTTAGGAAATGGGAGAAAGCTTCAGTGGAGCAGCAAGCAGCCATCACAGCTGAATGTACTCGCTTTTCTATGGGCGTGAAAACCACCATTCAGTCACTGTATACTTTTCCAATTTCCCAGCATTGCCAGGAACAACTATGGTGGACCTCATCAACTCTTTACAAGTGTTGCTCCTGGCCTTGTGTGCCTGAACTGGCATCCAAACGTGACTGTTTGTCGGACCACTGCCGCTTCGATTTGGCTTCCATTGTATAAATCTTTGGTTTATTCTCTTGTGGATAAATCAGAACAAGCTACACTAGCTCTGTTTTTAAAAAAAGGCATAGTTTTCAGTTGGTTCTTGATCACGATAGCACCGTCCAATCCCCTGACGTAAGCAAGCTCTTTGTTCTTAACCACCAAAGTGTTGGTGACGCTCTGGCTGAGAGTGAGTTCTTAGAAGCTTCCGAAACACAGAACTTGCTCCAGAGTAAGCACCGGTTCAGAACCAGCACCTGAACAGCACCCTGGTCAAAAGGGGGGATGTGACAAAAACATGCCTCTGAACTCTCAGCATTCTCTTCCTCTCATTATTAAAGGTGTAACAGCACGCATGGATTGCTTCGTAACAGCACTTTCAGTTAAGCCCTATTGAAAAAGATAATTACCAGTTAATTGCCCAATAGGATCTAAATAGCAGGTACGCTGTGGCACACGCAGAACATTATACAAAAGTGTTCACTCGTTCCAAAGCATGCTGTGTCATTTACGACTATTAGCCAAAACCTGCCACTTAAAAACAACCCTGTTTTGCCAGAGCACAACCGTAGTGAACTATAACTGTGTCTTTTTTGTTTTCACGTTGTTGCTCGACTGGATGTCTGACTGAGATAATAATGGCAGCTGGGACATTTTCAACTTTTCTATAGCTAGCGTATTACAGTCCAAACTTGTCATTTCGATGTTGGCGTACACTTGGCGTCTACAATGCCTGTGTCGCAGGTCTTAGGTCTGTTAAATCAACCCATTTCCTCCGAGAAGGACTCTGTATAAACCAAAGGAAACCAAAATCAACACCAATGACCCAAAATAACTTCTGTTTGGGAATCTCTCGGAAAATGACTGGCAAGCACAAACCAATTGTTTAACTAGTGTGTCCCTCACTACCAAATGCCTTCACAGGACCATTACAGCATACATACTGTGCTCACTGCTACTCGCTCTTAGTGGAGAGCATTTGCACACTAAAATACCCCATTGTAATGAAGTTGGCATCAACTTTTGTAATGTTGACCTTTGGCCCGGTATAATCCGTGTACCTGCTACCTCAGTGCCTGCCGAGTGTAGTTATTGTTCTACTCTAGAAAGTTTTGTATCCTAAAACAGTCATGAAAGAAGCAGAACATTATGGCAAACTAAGAACTATAGTGGTTTGGTAGCAGTAACATCACTGTCATAAAATAATGTATACCATTAATAATATGATGATGAATAAGTACATTTTGGCACCAGTCTAGCAAAGATTATGGGATCATTTGGGCCAACTAAAACTAGGGATGGCTCGATACCACTTTTTCATGTCTGATACTGATATCGATAAGACAACACTGAGTATCTGCAAATACAGATATCAATCTGATACAGCCGTTCATCCTCTCTTAAACAACAAAGCTACAGAAAGTACGTTGGTATGGAAGCACTCCTTCCCCTGGTGTTTCTGCAAGTGTTTTATCAAGTTCATGGTGTTGAAGTTTCCAATGGTGCTGCCACCTTTCGAAAAAACTTGCACTGCATAAATTGCATTCAACTGTTTTGCTTAAAGTATTTCCACACAGCTGATATGATGAGCGTCTCACTCAAGCTCTCACGTGACACATGCTGCTCTCTTCACGGCATCTCGCACATAGTTTAAAGCATACTGCGATACTGAATATTAGATCGGCGCATCGCTAACTAAAACTAAGGATGTTGGCACACATGAAACTGCACTGCACTTTGGAGAAAAAGTAGTACAAAAAAGTAACATATGGTTAGTCTGCGCTCAAGGTAAGCCAATCAACAACAGGTCCTGAAAAACTAACCAAAAAAAAAACAACACTCAGAATACACCAGCCTGCCACTTAAAAACCAAAACAACACAATTGGCCTTGGTCTTCTGCATCCATTTTTAAAATCCTTCTGCTGTTTTGACTGGCCAGGAAAACAGGCCTTCAAATTGGGTTAGGGGAGCTGCGTCTCCCTCAGGCTCCCTTCGCTGGAGCAAATGTGACAGCAGGGCGTGTTGGGGGGGTTGAGCTCAGCTCGAGGGGAGGTTGGCTGAGTTTTGCCCTAATATGGACACAGGCCGGGGGGGTGGTGCGGGGTTCTTCTGGCGAGAGGGTGGGCTGGGTGGAGAAGGGGAAACCTGCCCAGCACCACCACAATGGCAGCCTTGCTTCCCTCTACTGTATCACTGACACTCTTTATCCTTCCCTCTTACGTTCTACTTCACAGAGCTGCACAGGACTCAACTGTTTCGGTCTACTCACCGTGCTCCAACTGCTCTACACGCACTGAAGAACTCTTGAGCGGCGAGCACTCGTACGTCAAGCACGGTTAATTTTTAAGCACTCAGGAACCATACATCACATATCACACACACACACACTTGAGTCAGTGACACAGCAGCACATTACTGAGTCCGGTCCTCAGCAGCTGGCTCTGTGTACCCTGTGGTTCAGTCAGCTGGGCCTGCTGCCTAATTTTACACTTGCACATTACAAACTCCCCACTATCCCTCCTCCACATCTGGCCTCTGGTGAAGAGAGAGGGAGAGGGACAGTGATAATGGCAACACACACTACAACTCACAGTGGTCATCTTTTTTATGTTCACAGAGCTGAGGAGGGGGGAGGTGGTGGTGGTGTACATGTAGTAAACAACTCAGGGAAAGAAAGTGGGATAGAGAGAGAAAGACAGTCTGCCAAGGCACATGAGAGCGCATAAAGAGAACAATAGAAGGAGGAAAAGAAATCAAGGCAAAAAGCAAGTAGGAAAGTTAAGGAGGGCGTTTGGTATTTGGAGAGGAGGAGGAGGCAGAGTGGCTGTCTGGCTACTAGCAGCCATGGCCGGGTAGAGTGGGACTCCAGGCGTAGAAAATTCCTCCTACATCTCTGCTCAATGCCACTTCTGTTCTGCCAAGCCCTGCATGTCAACAGCACTGCAGATACAAAGGGAACCATGTCTGTGTGTGACTGACTCCAGTGTCAAACTAGTGTTGCCGACTTTGTATGTAAGAGCATCAAGCCATCTCCACCCCTGCATGCTACGTCTCTGCTGAGCGGAGGCATCCAAGCTAGGCTAACAGAAGATACTTTGAGGGCGCCTCAAACATGTGCTGCTGCCACAGATCGCCGGAGAATCAAATCCCCTTGATTGTGGATACTTAAAGAGAGAAAGTCATTTGAATTCATGCAACATCAATTTATTAGTCATCAACTACTAAATTACTATTCACAATTGATTGAGTAATTATTTTAAACGCTCAGTATGTCAATTCTGGTGCTCAAAACAAAAGACTTTATTTACGATATGTTAAGTGTTTTTTTATTTCATCCTCTATGACGGTGAACTGAGTACATTTGGTTTGTGGGCCAAGCAAGACATTTGAGGACGTCAACCTGGGATTCTGGAAACACTGTCAAACATCTTCCCCCACGTTCTGACATTTTTAAAAGGCCAAACTTCTAATCGATTAGTTGAGAAAATAATCAGCAGATTAATGAAAATAGTTAGAAGCAGTCCTCCATTTGATGAATGCATTTATGCAAAGTCACTGGCAATACTATGTGGATATATTTCTTGCACTGGAGGGAAGTAAAACAGAGCTGTGCAATATATTGTCGGTTATTGCGACTGTGATTTAGTGACTGGATCATGCCTATGATGATGATCGTACTATTGTATGAAGCTTACATTCAGGCCGTCTCTTAACAGTAAGGTAAAAAGTTATCTGAACCATAGGTATAGTTTGGTATTTAGGGAAATAAGTATATTTGCTTTCTTGCTGAGAGTTGGATGAGAAGATCAGCAGATGTCTAGTTTGGCACATAACCTCCCGTAAAACTGCAAACTGTTGTTTTTACACCTCAGTTTATAAAACATTGGCAAGAAAGCTATGAAATACTTTTCCAAAAATGGTGACATGTTGCTTCAACTCATTCTAGCTGAGTGAAATGATCAATCAGTTCAACTGTATGTTTAATAGCGATATTTTCTCAGTAGTTTCTTATCTAAAAAACACATAAAACTACTGTAATTATGGTTAGATTATTCAGATTAACAATATTGTGGTGTTAGGGTGAACCACTTTATTAGTATTAATGATTTTACACACTGAGCTGGAGGCTACGAAATGCACAGACTATTGTTCTGAGTAATTTCTGCAAAAACAGGCTATGCCAACGCAGGGAGTGGGGCACACGGGTGTTCCTTATGAAAACAAACCTATTTATGGCTTTCCGTGAGTGGCGGCTCTACAGTGACGGATCAGTGCTAATCACTCCAGAATGGCCTAGCAGACGATACTTGACCTTTACGGACCACGGCTTTGGTCTCCTGTTTGACAGAGGCCAAGATCAAGTGCACTCGATAGTCAGTCATGCAACATATCTAGGCCAAATGTTTTTTTTCCTCCTTGCTGTGCCTTTACTTTGTGGTAGATCTGTCTGGTAAGTGAAAGAATAGCTCACCACACACTCAGTTACAGATAGAGGAGTCTGTGCAAACCGCATGCAGAACACACTGACTACTGAATCTGGTTAACAGGGCTTTGTTATACGCTAACCTTTGCCAAATTGAGACGTGACTAGTTTCATGAACTACTGACCAATCTTATTTTTGCACACACAGGCTGTACAATTAATTTATCATGCATGTATATTGTAGTTTTTAGGACTACAGCATGTCTGCAAATAAACGAAAATATTTATTTTTCTTACAGCAACATTTGGCTATCCAAAAAATTATGTAAGCAAATTATCGGGACTAATAATCAACATTATAATCGTCAACATCCGATCCGAACAGACGGTAATCAGGATCAGAGACTAAGCCATTACTTTGCAACACACACACCCTCCTCACTACAGCACCATGGCTGTGTTCTTCAACATTAGGGGTCGACCGACGCGGCTTTTTCAGGGACGATACTAGATGTTAGAAAACGAAAAGACCAATAACGATATTTGGAACCAATATTCATTCATTTATTTCACAACCAGTGGTGGAAAGAACCTAAAGAATTGTTCTTAAGTACAATTTTGGGGTACTTTACTTGAGTATAGTTTTTAGTTACTGTGTAGATTCATATCATCTTACTGTTTACAGGCTATAAGCTGTGACGTGTTACAAATCAGATAGTGTTGTGGATGTTAAATCAGTATAAAAGTAGCCAACTTTTTTATGTGTTGATTTTATCTGCAATGTGAAAGAAAGTTCACTTCTACCAATAATCAGAAAAATGCTGAATATCGGCCCAGATAATCAGTCAGCCAATTCGGTCTACCCCTATTCAGCATCCTAATGTTTCGGCACTCACAGACTGTTGGCTTGTAATGAACAATAAACAATAAACAGCTGTAAATCTCTGGATCCCTGCACCTGCTGAGATCAGTGAGAGTGCTGCTGAATCGCAAAAAGCCAGTCGAGCAGAGGCCAAGATCCTCCTGCCAGCTGTGGAAATGCAGAAAAGCAGGTGGTGTGGCAGCCAGCATGCAGTTAATCTCTGTCAAGATTAAATACTATAATGTTTGTACATTCAGTTAACGGTGCACCCTGTGATGCATACTGTTACATATCGGCATCGCAAACCTTTTTTTACAATCCAACTAAAAATGCTTTCAATAATCACATATCTGGCAGAAGCATCGTGCCAACAAATAGGAAGGAACTTGCATGTAAGTTCACTTTGTAAAAACATAGTGTGATTCACACAGCCGAGGTGTGAAAATGCCCTGTCATTTGTTAAAGGGCAATTAACTCTCAAAATGAGTGATTAAGTGCATGTAACCAGACACAAACATGCCAGGTGACAACAATTAGTCAATCTGAGGAACTCTTTATCTTGTAGTTTCATAACTCAAACTAACTTTGTACTGGAACCAGTTTCAAAAGGGCTTTCCAATTTTCCAGTGGCCTAGAAAGTAGGGTGCTTTGGGCATTTGTGCATAAATAAACTGCCAAGGCAAAGAAACCCTTAGTTCAAAGTAGTTTGCACAAAATTGATAGGACAGATGGCGCGCATTTTAAATGACCTTGGTGTACCACTTCTCAGGTTTCAGAAACAACAGGTTCTTGATCTGACTCGATGCAGCGGGAAACCTTAGAAGATCAAGACCAACATTAAAGTTAATTGGAAGAAAGAAAACAGGGAGATATTCTCATTATAGCATAAAATAGATTTCAAAAAGACATCCTTAAACATTGCTTCTGCATTAGCACACATGAAAGTTTGAGGATTTGTTAACCAAAGAAAAGTTTCCCATCATAAAATAAAAGTTTAACATGTAGGACATCAGGAAAAAAACAAAGTAAACACCGACAGTTATATTGGAGCACTTGAGGGGTAATAAACACACTGAAGCTGACAGCTACGAGCACTGCCTCTGCACAATACTAGTCAGTGAGAGGATGGTGAAACTGCACAGCAAACACACTCACAGAGAGCTGTTGTCCCGCTGACAGGATGTGAGTATAAAAAGTGAAACGTGAGCGGGAAGTGTGCAGGGTCATAAAGCAGTGCAGTTCAACACACACTTGTTCTCACAGACAGACAGATAAATACACAGCCAGACGGGTAGTTTGGGGTAAAACAGGAACTCGGAGCAGACACTTTGATTCACATGGTGTTGCACTGTGACACGGCCATGGTCGAATACACAAAGAAATTACTTATTTCCTGAGAGTAGTAAAAACAGGAGGCGATCAAGGACGGCCAACAATGAATAAAAAATGTTAGATAATTTTCACAGGAGCACATTATTCCTGTTGAACATTGAACGCTGCTGGCTTAAGTGTTAAAACACTTTAAGCTTTTAAGAGATAAGCTGTACTACCGGCTGAGATTTATTAATCCTGCTTTGCAAAATAGAGACTGAAAAAGCACCCTGTGTAATTGGGTACGCAGCTCTGGTTCACAGGCCTCGTTAGCAGCACTCACTTGACTTGACTTGTCACTGCAGGATAGTGATTCTGAAACTTGAAACAGTTTCAACACTCACTCTTGCACAGTATCGATACACAGGCACCAGCTGTGCTTTCTCGCTTTCTGTTTGATCTGACCATGAGTTGAAACACACACACACACACATATCACAGCAGTGCCCGTATAGCCCTGCCTCCTCTCACTTATGCCGTTTATCCATCACATCTGCTGGCCTGGCTCGGCACGGCAGGGATTTTGCATCTCCACCACAGCTGGTCTACCTGCTTGAAGGTGCGTCTTAAACCAATGACGAGAGTGTCCCGATCCCCGAAGTACTATTGAAGAATCGCTGCTAACAAAATGGCTCCGCTAATCCAGTTACAAACACGTTTCATTTACTGTAACTTCTTCCCAATAAAAGCCCCCCGTTAAAGCTTTTATTATGAAGCAGCATTACAGGAAACGTTGTGTTTTCAGCAGCAGTAACTAAACATGACACAGCTGAAAGTGAGCACGATGAAACAGTAAAACTCAGCAGTTGTTTGAAAGAACAAACAGGACGAGAGAAACTAAAGAGATTCAGTTGGAAGAAACAAAAGTATTGCGAGTTGAACACACTGACTTTTAAAAACCTCTTTCTCTCAGGTTTCCTGCACAGACATGATTTCAGTATCGATTCGAGGGCGAGACGGGTGTTTGTTACGGGTTGGTCCTACTCTCGAGCAGCTCTATCACTGGAACGGCCCGGCTCGACTCGGTAAAGTAAAACTGGTGATAGAAAAGCACATCAGCCCAGCTTGGCATTATTTGAAGTGCTGCTCTCATCACGCATCGGTTTGTTCTGGTGTTAGGTCATTAAAGATGGCAAGTGCACAGTCTCAACAGCAGGTATGCAGTTTGAAAATACTTCAAATTTGAATCAAATAAACAAGGAACAGGAAGCTACACAGCAGTGCTAATAAAAAGGTGCTGACACAACAAATTTAACAAAGCACCAGGATCAACATGCCGACCTGTAAAGGCTTTCAAGAGGTTGGTGACAGCTCCCATTTCAACAAGACTGAAGCATTAAACAAGATCTGAGTAAAACCGTTGAGTGTGTTGTCTTGTTGGCACAACAGTCATTTGTAATTCTCGAAGCTAAGCTAATCCCACTCAGAGCTACGACGCCTGAGGAATCTCAGGCATCTGAGTTTCAATTCATAGGAAAAGACAGATTACACTTTGACGATAGACAGCAGGAAATGAACTTCAATATCGTTAATTGCCACAATAATCAAGCTTTGTGACGCTGAACTTTTAACATGATAAATATTAAATGTCATGCTCTTGAAATTCCAGTCTTGTGACAACACCATTGTAGGAAAATAACGATAATGATATCAGGACTGTGCAACTCAAGCTAAATGGAATTTGGCCATCGTTTATTTACAGCTGTACACGCTTTTTCTTACTGTGACTTCTCAAAATATCTTAAAGACCCTACACACGATTACATTACATCGTCATATAAGAGTTAAAACAATTAGTCAGTTCATAGATTTCTCAGCTGAAAAAAATAATGGTTCAAACAGCTGCCCGCCTTATTTGCAAAATGGAACATAATATTTGATTATTAAAAATGTTCAAACTTAAAAGTCTGTCTACCTTTTGTCTTCTCATTACACTTTAATCCTCTCCTGGACTTTTTTACTGTCTCACATACTTACTCACTCACACACTCACACAGTCTGTTAGATGTGCATGTGAGGCTCTAGAGCCAGTGACAAGTCTGTCGTGCTTGCTATTCCAGCCCAGATGGCAGCATTGGCTGAATCAGCGGTGGCTGGTGGTCCATGGTAAACTGGATAATTAGTCGTGGACAACAGGAGGAGAGCTGAGAACTAAGAGCCAGGAGCTGAGGAGCTGAGGGACCTCTTGGCCAGTTCGTTCTGTCTGAATGAATGAAATAATGTTTTTATAATGTAAAATGTAGCTTCTCCTGAGAGGATGAGCACATCTCGCTGCTATGAACTAGTAAATAAACAACATCAAGATGGTTAAGGCCTCAAATAGTTAGATTTCAGTCATTCCTGCTTCTGCTTAAAACTAATATTTCTATACCATATACTGTTGTTACTTTGTATTTGCTTTCTCTTGATGCAATGGTGACATCCTTTACATGAGGAGGAACTGCAAATATTGGTAAAATACATTAACCAATGTGTGAATGTGCCAGAGACAGTGCTGCGGGCTAACCTCGCCTGGCATCGACAGTAAAGTAATGATATATGAAGGCTTCACACTGCTTGTTCAGCTACAACCTACAAATCAGATATGAGACTTGGCACCGATGCAGTGTGCGTTGCTGGAAGGAAATCCTTTGGGATTTCTCATTTAGTGTCACAAAGCAACTTGTGATTCACTGCTGGACTCCGACAAACAAAAACTGCTGCTACAAGCAAGCATCTGGAGTTTGAGAACAGCTAATCTGCAAATATCGCATTACCTTTATCCGGCCGGGGGAGAGTTTAAAGCACACACTTCAGGAGTGGGATGCCTCTTTGTAAGATGACTATAATGGCTGTAGTCATCATATTTCACACATCAGAAGGCTGCATCAACATAAGCTTGCTAAGGTGGATACTCTACATCTTTGATCATGACAACACACAATCTAAAAGTCTGCATTGCTGTGTAGTTTCAGTTTAGGTTCTACATCAACACATATTCTGGTCTCGTTTTGATTACTGTGGTAAAACTTGATACCAGGCTGCCTTATAATGATAAAAAAAAAAACACCTTCAACATACATGTCTGTGTTTAATATTTATGGATTCTTTTGTAGTCTTGTGTATTTTCTTCAGGAGTTGTGGTAGTGTTCCTGTCGCGGCAGCCTAGCAGTGCTAAATGAGTCTGAAACATACACAGCCTTTGCAACACAAAGGCTCGCCCTTGTGCTAGCCTCAGGCAACCTGTAATGCAGCAGCAGGTTAAAAACCACAATGTGAAAAACTACCACTGTTGCAGGGTGTGAGATGCCATTTCCTGTTTTTCTGTCACAGATGCGAACACAGAGCAAACACGTGAGAGCACAAATCTTTAAAATGTAGTCAAACAGCTACTGTTCTGCCAGAGCAATCGTTGAACAGTCTCTGACTCTCTCTCACACACACACACACACTTGCAAAGTCTGACATGTCTTTTGCTTTTTACTTTGCTCCACAAGCATCACAAGAAACCCAACAGGAGCTGGTCTGCAGGGACAGAGGGTCCATCACTGGGATGTTCAAATCCAATTTATCGACTGCTCACTAGAGAAACAATCTTGGCTTTTAATGTTTGTAATGTTTGAAGCCTGACCAATATACTGCTTGGCTGATATTGGTCTTTCACATGTTGTCCGATATGTGTCGATATATGAAAACTAATAACAATTATAATGCAGAATATGATACTTTATAACGATAAAATTATATCCTGCCCATTACATATCTTACATTTCTTTGTTAAACATGTTCGATAACCACATTTTAAAAAAAAAGGGACAATAAAAGTCATGTGTGCACATCAAAATCTGACTTTTTTATTCTAGATTAGGGCCGATACATCGATACGGATTGATAGATCGATTCATGTCGCCGCCATCATTAAGATACGCCTTTATTTTGAAATTCCCATGACACATTTGAAAGCAGATGTTCAATACTTCTATAGAGGCAAACAGAACAACAACTGCTTTACATGTGGTTGTAAACCAAGTGCCACATCATATTGGACTCTTTTTACATCTTGCTGCTTATAGCAATGACTTTGCATCTACATTTTGGGGCTATAGAAAGTCCTGCGAGCCCCAACTTGTCCACTCTGTGTAAAAGTGAACAATGAGGCGCACAGCGAGACTAGGTCATGCAAAGAACATGCAAAGCATTTCAACTTCTTCCAAGAGAGATTAGGTTCATCCACAACGGCCATGTTCCCGTGTGTTTCAGTCACAGAATTCAACCAGCATTCCATTAATACTGCAGTTACAGCCTGGCATACCGACTGAAACAAAACACATATACACACCACACGAGCACGCACACACACACACTGTTGTTGAGGCGTGCAGCTGCTGCTGTATGTCCTCTCCAACAAAAGAGCGCCATTTCAGTGCATTGAGAGCCACGATGAAGCACATTCCTCCCACAACCACCAAAATGCAATATCTCAAGCTGGTTTCACGGGTAAAGCTCGGGGTGAACATGTTACAAATTTTGAGTCATGACATGTTTTAAGACCCCTTTTATTGCCTAGCTGACTGTGTCCCTCCCTGTGTTTTACACTTCAAGATTGATTTATTTGTCCCGAGTACATACATCAACAGACACAAGTGCAAACAATACAGTGAGTGCCAAATACCTTCCACCCTCCGCCCTCATCATACCCCTGCCTTATGGCCCCAGTTTAGGAGAGTCACTGATGTGGGAATGAGTGAGTTTTTGTTTCGGCAGCTTCTCTTATATTAAACTGGGACTCTGTACCGTCGACCGGATGAAAGCAGCTCATACTGAGAGTGTAGGACACGTGAGGGGTCGGCAGTAATCTTCCTCATCTGTCTGACTACTATCTCCTCAAAGAGCTGCTTCACTGCAAGATTCCCAAACCAAGCAGCCATTCCATATCTGATTATACTCTCCAGCATGACAAAACACCAACATCATCTCCCGGTCGACTCAAAACACCCAGAGTCTTTGCAATAATATAATAATAAAGCTTTGGACTTTTGGACCCGTTCTTGGAAAGTCCTTAGTCATGATTAACTTCTCAAACCACCACTTTTGTGAATTTGCAGGGTACCACCACCTACACCTCAGCACTGCAGTGACTCATAACAACAGGCTGAATAAATGTGCTGCTGTTGTTGAATTGTAATCTAAGCATGCGCTCCAGTAACAACCCCATGGGGCTAAATGAGATCCACACATTGGCAACTCGTGTCAAGAGAATTGAAAGAAACAGCTGCTGCTGCTGTCTGCCATTTACAACATGCAACTAACTGAACTGGGGATGATGTGGATCTTCTACCAGTTAGACAGGCTGAGAAATCCCCACATCAGTAGACTGGAGAGGAAACAAATCATATTCAGTTTCAAACCACCTGCCAGTCTGAGTACAGTCCACTGATGTCAGCCTCGCTGTAGGATGCAGTGATTGCGGATGAAAAGAGTTGTTAAACTGTTATAACTCTGAAGCAAACCAGAGGCTCCAGAGGATTTCATACCGCTCACTCATTCAAGCGATTAAGAACTGGGAAAAAAATGTAATCTTTCAGTTAAGTGACGAGGAGAAACTCTATGAAACGTGGCTCGAGTTCGGCTGCTACTCTCGCAAGCTAAGTTTGCTGGGCTAGTCAGTCCGCCTGCTAGCCGGTACCGCTGTCAGCCAAACACCCACAGAAAGCGTTTACTTCCCCAATAAGAGAGTCTGAGAGACTAAATACACATGCACATGAATCATCTCGTCACTTTTACACCTCGTCCGTCGCCAACACGTAACTAATATCAGCGCTTTAAAAAGCGGCTAACGTTAGCTAGCGAGTTAGCGCTTCCTCCCGGCATCTCTTCCCATGTGAACTCAACTGACAGTCTCTGATTTGACGGGGACGCACAATTTGGCAAAACACCAGGCGGAGTAAAAATCCAACTTTGGCGCCCACCGCACGCGCAGCAAAAAGTTAGGTGAAAACATGTAAAACTCACCTGCGTGTGTCTCGGGCTGGTACTTTGTTTTAGGATTGTTCAGAACCGAAGAAGTCTTGGTACTCGACAGTACTTTCACCGACCTTGGCAGCTCTGCCTGTCCCCAGCAGCAACAGACAACAACACGCACCCCTCCCTCTGCCACCAGAAAAACTGAAGAAGAAGAAGAAGCGGAAAAAAAAAACCGTCGGTCAAGCCCCGCCCACTCGCGTCTGTAATTGGTCAATATTAGGGACTGTGCGAAATGGGCCAATTAAATCCTCTATTGTTGTTTTGTGTGTGCAGGCACATTATTTCCTTATGATGAGATCTGCATTGATCCAGAGCTTTGATTAGAAGATTACAGTGACCTCAGGGACTTTTACACACTTGTTTTTAAGTCAAGTCATTCTTCTTTACATCTTTTATTCTTTTTAATGCTCTGAGATGACTTATATTTTTAATTCTGCTTTCCTGCTTTTATTTTATCATTATTATGTATTTATTGTAGCTTATTCCTTTTACTGCTCCTTTTAACTGTAATGTATTCCTTGGATGTGATGTCGTCCTGTAATCATAAATTAATTATCTATTTATTTATCCTTCCTTTTCTGTGATTTTGCCTGTTTTAGCAATTTTATTCCTTTTTTATTTTTGGTGTTTTTACATTTTCTGCCCTCTTGTTTAAAACTCAATTTAAACTTTTTGCTTGGTTGCTAAAGCACTTTGTAAAGGCGCTAAATCAATAAAGTTTATTATTATCATTATTATTATATTATTAGTAAAGTACATTTGATGTACATTGAGGTACAAATAATACCACAATAAATCCTAAAATCACTCAAAATGCTCGGAACATTTCTCCTCCATTTTTGTTTTACTTTGATGACTCTTCATTCTGATGTTTTCTTTTTTTACTGCTAATTATCTTGTGTGTCCTCTTCCAGGTCACTACAGAGGAGGAGAGGAGGTCTTGTGGCTCCGGCATCCTGCTTAGTCGTCCTCCTGGATCCACACACACTTCACATTTATTATCTAATTTGTATCAGATATTCTGTCAATGCAACTGTAAACTGTGATTTTTGTTGTTCTGTACATGTGACATCAGTTGCACATCTGTCCATCCTGGGAGATGGATGAAGATTGATTTATTGCTTCTCTTTTCATAATAATAAACTATATATTTTAAGGTTTTTGCCTGTTAATTGGACAAAACAACCATCGTGAAGATGTCACCTTGGCTCCGAATAAATGTATTTGCCATATCTCAGTATTTCTTAAGACTTTAGAGAGAAAATGTTTAATCAGTTATTCAAGGACATCAACAACAGATTAATCAGTAATGAAAGTAGCTGTTAGTTGCAGCCAAAAATAATCGTACACTATTTCTAATAACGACTTTCAGAGCTTATCATAACCTGTGGACTTGAGCTGTTTATGTTATCCAAACAAAAATGCTTTTCTCTTTGGCCTCATAACATTCAGAACCAGGTCAGGGGTTCGTAGAGCGAACTGGAACTCACATCATAGTAAACTTCCTGCTTGTAACGGCCGGCCATGGCCCGGCATCAAGATTGATGGAGGAAGTCAAAGGCATGTTTGAACATCAGTGGCTCTAGAGAACGGGGGGAATTGCATATTTGTCCCTGAGGGGCTGCATCGCATCGCAACGCAACAGAAACACACACAGAGCCTTTAAAAATGTCAAGGCCCTACAGTCAAAACAGCGCAGGGCCACATGTAGCTCCCTGATGCTATTCCTGTGTGCGTTGCCACACCGGGTTGCCACGACGCACCCTGAAGCCCTGAGTGTGTGTGTGTGTGAGTGTGTGTGAGTGTGGGAAAGACTTGGAGCTCATTGTTGTCAGCAGTGTGGTTGAAGGTATGTACAGGGTAAACACACCTCCATAGGACTATAAGGGCCAGTTAGGTTAGATGATGGAGGGGTCAGGGCACGCCCACGTCCTCCACCACCACAACCGCTGGTTGTCATGGAGTTAAGTTTC
>OMLP01010937.1:1189-12420 GCA_900302685.1 Spondyliosoma cantharus | reverse complement strand
GTTCACATCGTCCCTGTTGTTCACATCGTCCCTGTTGTTCACGTCGTCCCTGTTGTTCACGTCTTCCCAGTTGACGTCGTCCCTGTCGTTCACGTCGTCCCTGTTGTTCATGTTGTTGACGTCGTCCCTGTTGTTCACGTCGTCTCTGTTGTTCATGTTGTTCATGTCGTCCCTGTCGTCCCTGTTGACGTCGTCCCTGTCGTTCACGTCGTCCCTGTCGTTCACGTCGTTCACGTCGTCCCTGTCGTTCACATCGTCCCTGTCATTCACGTCGTCCCTGTTGTTCATGTCGTTCACGTCGTCCCTGTTGTTCATGTTGACTGAATGAACACTAGCTTGTTTGTTCAGTGGAGAAAGTTTGAAAGGACTTCATGTGCTTTTCACTTTGCTTGTATTCATTGTGTGCTGCTCTGAAACAAACCGTAGGAAGCGGACTATAAGTCGTATCTCAGATTTCCTCACGCCGTCCACCAACATGTCGGCACACAGAGCAGCGAGCAGACAGGCTGTGGTCACCACAGGGGCTCCTCGCCGTGGTGGCAGCTTGTGAACAGGTCAGGATGATTGACTGGAGGCAGATACTCTCCTGACCTTTGGCCGAACTTATTGAAGCTCCATGAGTTAAGGGGACCCCCAGCTAGAGGCCCCCCTCATATAAAGAGTCACATGTTTCCAATCTCACTTGTATTTTTTGTCATCTTCACATTTTTCTTCCATCATCTCTGTCTCCTGGAGCCAAACGTCTTGGCAGTGGACACAGTGTCTCTGTAGCAGAGCGGTGTTTCACTCTGTCATGAAACAGATGAGTTACTTTCAGTAATACTGAAACTTCATTGTTAAGTCTCCTGCTTGAAGACATTAGATGATATAAATCATGCGTCAGCCTTATTGTTTGTTTGTGTTCACCTCTGCTCGGCTCAGAAGGTGTTGGAGTGGCTGCCTGGTTGTGTTGTTCTGTTAATCAGAGCCAGAAGCATTTACAGATTAAGCTCTCTTGCCAAGTTGAATTAATGAGATTATTGGCTGAAGGCCTGGAGACGTGTTTACATGTGTTCCTTGAACTTGGACTCATGGTGTTGGATTCAGTCAGGATTATGCAACACATCCAGTGAAGTCGAATGCTTGTGACTTCAGAGCAGGCGTGTGTTGGAGCACATGTCTCTGTTTATGCTCCGCAGCCTCCAGCTAACAGCTGTCAGCTCTTTAACGCCTCAGGGCCTTGAACTAAGTAGTGTTTTACCTCCCCGGGTCCTGGAAACCAGCCGTTCTCAAACCTTGAATTATTGGTAGTTAGTTTGGGACAGGTAGGCAGAGATTATCGTGGCACTGCAGCAGATCTGTTTTCATTGGACGGCCCTCGAGGTGGAGGGATTGCAGTAAGCTAGTTCAGAGAGAGAGATGTAAAAGTAGTGTTAGAAAGTTCCTGATTTGACTGCTGTGCTGCCTGAACATACAGTACCATCTGTATCCGCTTCTCAAAACTGTGTTTTTCTTGGTGATATTATTTCAGTAAATTGTCTTGGAGCTGCCAGACATGGTTTCACTGTAGAGCAGTTTCTTTTCATCACATCAGTGTTTCATCTTCAGGACATGAAAGCATTCACTGGGTTTTCTTTTTTATAATTCATCAAAGAAAAACACAGATTCTCACACTGCTGCTCCCTCAGAGGAACAGAGCCTGAAAGCCCAGTCTGCTTCTGTGAACTTCATTCATGCATTCCTAAAGCAGCAGAGCCGTCCCTTCTCTGTGGAGACCAGAGTGATCCGAGGACCGCTTTGGACATGAATCCATGAGCATGACTTCGGTTTGGACATGAAGGGTTTCGAAGGGGAAGGACGTGAAAAGGAGGAGTTAAAAAGCCAACAAGCATCTGTTTGATTGTCTGTGAAACAATGCAGGCAACATTCCAGTGAAAACAACCGAGGCGACACATTCCTCTTTCTAATTGAGTCCCCTCACATGACCCTGCACCGGTCCAGAAACACATCCAGAAGTTTCCAGCACTTTCAGGACGCAACTCAAACTTTTCTGTCTGCCACAAATCTGAGTGGTGCTGTGTTCTCCTCTGAGAGGAGGATCATAACAGGAAGAACTTTACTCTTTGATTTCATTTAAACTTTCTTTATTTCACAAGTTTCATGTAAAGAGTCACATTAATGTAAAGCTTATGTATGTTGAGTTGTGTGTAGATTACTAAAATTAAACGTGTGATTTATTACATTAGACAGAATCACTGCATTAAAGAATAAACACACGTTTATGTTCATTTAGTTTAATCAGGCAAGTGATTGAATTTATTCATATTGACTCAACAAGACGGAAACATTTCAAACTGACTATGTAACAAAATTAGATGGAAATTATACATCAAATGAAATATATAGTCAGTGTTTTAGACATTTGTGTAAAAATAAATGTCACATACTTTTCAGAAACAAGCCGACATGTCTGACTACAGATGACTGAATGTGATTTGTCACCTAGATATTTGTTTTTGTCATCAGAAATGAGAAATACTTAAGTCTGGTGGTCTTCTGGGGTATTTTATTACCTCCTTTATGATGTCCTTGATGTCGATAGAGTTTCTGATTTGTTGTTAAATGGACACTTTAAATGACATGTGTGTTTCTCTGTGCTCTAGTCCCTTGACCTATAATAACAATTCTCCTGTGTGTGAAAGGAGTATGCCACAGTCATGTTCCTGAAGCTGAAACGTCCTGTTGTAACTCACGAGGTGTTTTATTACGTCCTCTGCCTCCGGATCAAAACAGTGAGTGCAGGAGGGTCTGGTCATAGCCAGGACATGTGTGAGTACAAACGCATCGCTGCTGTTGTATATGTTGCCCAAAAAGTTCTCCCTCTGGTGAGTCATGAGTTTCATGCACACTTCAGCTCAGCATGACACTTATGGGAGCAACAGATGTACATGAATCAAGTCCCTCAGCCGCTCTGCAGTCACGGCCAAACTGAGCACCGACATAATGAGAGAAACTGAATCTCTGCCATGTTCCACTGTTCAGACCTTGTTAAAGCCAAGAGAGGATAATATATGTTAATGTGCATGAACCCTAAAGGGCAGAATGTTAATTGACCTAACCTAAGACTGTGGTTCCACTCGGAGGTTTGGCCCCTCCAGGGACCCATACATTTGGTATTTTGGGGATTTGTTGAAGATGGAAAAAGATTTCTCAAATCTGTGTGCAGACTTTAATGCATCTCGTCTACTTACTCTTAAATTATGAGTATCTCTGTTTCCAATTAAAACATCAGACAATATCGCCTGTTTGTCAGCCTCATTTATCTGCATATTTTCAAGAGGTTTTTATTAATAATAGCAAGTGTCCTTTTCACTATCCTTTCTCTTTTTTGCACTTGTTGACCTCAAACTGTAGATGAATCTCGGCTGAGGGTTGAAGCTGTAATCTCTGCTTGTGACAGTGGTGTGACACTGTAATCTTCCCGTGCACTATGAGTCATTGAAAAGGTTAGTGAGGAGCTGACCTGGTTTTAGAGAGGCAGTCCTGTAAGTCAAAGCACGCAGGTTCAACTCCTGACAGCCGGCATGTTGAACCTGACCATATTTACTGTACGGTGAAGGTCTCCTCATGTCACAGCAGGAAAAGGTTGGTCATCTTTAGCAAGCAGGTTACTAACAGTCATGTGACACATTTATCGAGGAGATCCTGAATCAAGGTCATCTGCTCGGCTGCAGATAGAAACAGATCTAGGCCACTGAATCTTAACTGGGATCAGACCATCTAGTGATGCTGTTCTCTAACGGACGACACCTGAGACTTCAACACATGCGATCAAGAAGAGAGATGTTATTTTCTGCTGCACAGAACTACAGACGTATTGTCTTGAAATGTATGTTTTCTACGAAAACGTTTAACAGCTCACAAACAGTTGGAATTAGGTGAAAGAAAGATTTAATCACACTCATGAAAATAACAATGTCAAAAATCTCCGTTTTGTTCCCCCTGGTGGCGCCTGTCTGAAGTTTTATGGTCTGTAGTCATCAGTGTTTGTCTCCGTCAGCCACAGTAACTGTATGTTGAGAATCAGGTCTGATCTGTTGGTTCTGTTTGTTCCAATCACTGCATGCTGATGGGAAACACGTCACTATGTGCACAACTCCAACTCCCAGAAACGTCAGTGTGCTGTAGGCTGAGTCTCCGTCGTGTCGCCTCATGTGGCAGTAGTTAGTTTTTACTTTCAGTTAAGTGTTGACGAGCCTGAAGCCCAGTGGAAATGTTCTCTGTGCAGTCAGATATTAAACTGATGCTCGTCCTGTGAATGTTACTCCAGCTCCACTCGCTTCGAGGTGTTTAAAGTAATAGTTTGATGTGTTGGTGAGTAATCTGATTCCTTTCTTGCACAGAGCTCGATGAGACTATCAACCTGCAAAGTTTCCGAGGTCATGAATGTCTCGTCTTTGTGTTTGACACTTAGCTAGCTCTGTCCACTGATGTTTAATTCAACATATACGATTGTGTCCTCCTCCGGAGCATTTCAACTGTAACTGTAATCACAATGTGGGCTTTGCGTATGTTTGTAGACTTCACACTCAGGCCTCACCGATCACTCTCGTGCTGTCAACACCAGGCACACAGTGCCCTGTTCACAAGTGCTATCGCAGAAGGGAACAGTGGCAGTGAAAGGATAGCTGTCAGTGTGCAAGCGAAATCTGTGCTCCTCTCTCTGTTTGTGTATCTGCGTCTGCCTGCCTAACTCCAGAACACCGCGCGCTGGCCCCAGCAGCAGAAACGAGGCCGACTGTTGTCCGACTCGCGAACATACAGAAGTCCTTTTCTTTTGTAACCGGTCCAAGCAGCAGCACCACGAGCCAACAAGCTGACAGCTACACGCAGCCGGCCAGACACGCTACGTCTCCACACTTTTTTTCCACAGCTGTGCAAATAAATGTAAAAGAAACTCTCAGGAAATTTAATCTTCTAATTGTTTTGGCTTCCACACCAGAAGTCCAAAGAGGTCCCCCTTCCTTTACAGCCAGATCCCTGCCAGTGTTTGTGAGAGTAAATGGACTTTAAGTAGGCATGGTCCTGAGAGTCCTGCAGCAGCAGTTATTCTGGGCTGACAGCTCATTATTTCACTGTTGGTGTTCATGTTCACACTTAAGATGTTTGTCTTTTATGAGATATCTGACTCACGAGCATTAATGCAGGTGAAGGTCAAAACTTAAGCTGAAGAGAATAAAAAACAAGACTTTGGATTCAGTTGACTTCCTAAACTTTGTTTCAACTGAACTTTACACATTTATTTCTAGTTGCTGGAAGAGTAAATATCTTGGACGAAGTCAGAAGCGTTTGTGTGTCTCAGTATGTGTTGAAGAGGCTGCATGCCTGCTGATGCACCGTAGTCATGCAGATCCATGCGAACAGGCAGCTTCTCCTCCTCAGAGGGTCTGACCAGCTATTACCCGATAAATCCCCTGTCACAACACATTAGCCTGCCAGAGCCATTTGGTCGGGATGATTGTGGCTTATGTCAAGCTTGTTAGTGTTTAGCGCTGTAAACCAGAGAGGGACTTGATATGCGGCCGGCAGCTCTTTGTGCACCTCTCCATACCACTCCCAGGATTTACTGCAGTGGAAAGACGTGAAAAGAGTGTTGATAAAGGTTGTTAAGCTGGTTTCTTGGTGTGAAAGTGGACTTTGTGTGGCCAGACTTCAGATTCAGAGACTGACTGGATTATTTGATGTTCTGTTTGTTGGTCTGAAGCGTCTCATTGCTGTGTTTTGCTTACTGGTTCCTTTTGTTCTCTGTAGGCTGTGACGGGAAGATGCTTCGGTGACAAGGATTTCAGAGGAGGTTTGGAGAACGGCATTCTGCTATGCGAGTAAGTGCTGACTACATTTAATTTGTATTTTGTCTTGCTTGAATAATTATTAATGAAATGATCCACACACTGTCTCTTCGGCTTTTGTCTTTGTTTTCATCTTTTTGTATTCTTGAGGAAAGTTACGATTTATTTCTCTTGTGTAAGTGACTTCTTTTAATTTGACTTATTTTATTGAGGCACTGAGATGATATCGTCGTCCATAGTGACTTAAATAATAAACGTGAGTAGGACTGAATGGTCAGAATAATAATGTTCTCTTCATGCTTGTTTCTTGTATTAGATTTATAGCACTGGTCCATTTAAAGACAGAAGCATGTTGTGCTCTTCCTTCAGAATCCTCTGACACCTGACAGTTTATAGGAAGTTATAAATACTGATGATAATAATAATGATGATGATGATGATGATAGGAAGGGAACCAGCAGTCACAGGTGGTTCTTTCATACGTGCAGTGGGTTGTTATGGCCCTGTGGTCCAGTGATCAGAGAGACCGGCGTCCCGTCCAATCGTCCTCCAGCGCGACACTTGAACTCTGGTCATAATGAGTCGGAGACTGACAACAAACACGGTCACTTGAACTTTCTCTCTTCCACATTCCTGTCTGCCAGGTTCAGTTACACCAGCCCAAAGTTTACACCATCAGTATTGTGAATACAGACACAAGTCCAATTTAACAGTGTCCCTGCTGGTTTTGGAGTTTCTGGAGCATCGTGGATCATCTGGAGGTGCAGTCACACATACAAACTGTATCTGAGAGGTTCAGACATTTAGTAAGATGTGAAGAGTCATGCAAACTAACTGAGAACTTACAAATCACTTCCATCAGATAACCTTCTCCTACAGTAGATTCAGATTGTATATGTATATGATGGTAAACTGTTTGGACTGTTGTTTCATTTAAAGACATCACTTTATGTTAATAATTGGGGATAAAAACATTCTCATGACTGACTGATGATTGAAATAATGGCAAGTTGCTTGCTGAACTTCATGCAAAATATCATATTGCATTTATTTTGGCAGATATCACAATGAGTCACGATTTCAGTTCATTCTCACTGAAAAAGAAAATCTGAGAACCAAACCAGCCCGTTGCCTTCAGTCTGGAGGACGTGATCTGTGTGTGGAGGTGACAGGACTTATATTCTGAAGCGTCCACGTAAAGCCGCGACACTCACGCTGGCAACAAACTGATTCTTTACATCATTGATCATCATCACAGCCTCCCAAACGTGTAGGTGACTGATATTGTAGTTCAGTCATCAACATGCCAACGTTGAGTCAAGTCGTGCACTTGAACGGTTTCCAGGCAGCAGTGGGGGAGCAGACTGGACTTCCTGTGTGCGACTTGTTTTGAATCTCACTAATTTCACGAGCACAACACCCTCCTCTTCCTCTTTGACTGATCCGCAGGGCGTCAGGACGTGTTTGTCCCTGTACATACTCATACGATGATGGATTCATGTTGCTGGTGTTGTGTTGGTTTTGATTGCGTCTGTGTTTTCAGGACAGCACTCTCACTCTTGTGCTCATTTCCATTTTGTCTGTGACAAGTTTGAACTGTGACGTTCCACCGCAGACACACACAGGCAGCACGTTCTTATAGATATCTGGCAAAACATCCGATTCTAGTTCCATCACTGAAACAATTGGATTGTTGGCACATTTTTTCCCTGAAGCATTTTTAAATGAATCTGTGCCGATGCTCAGCAATCGTTCGGGCAGAAACCCATCTGTTGACGACACGATGAAACAGAGAAGTCCACTGAAGTTTGCTGTAATAAAAGAAAGCAGACTGACATTATTCTCATTCCAGGCAATTTTTCAAGAGTGAAGAAACAGTCTTCACTGTATCCATGGCTCACTCTCCCCTCCTACACATATTGTATGCAGCACCGAGAACACATTTCTCTTGGGGCGGTTTCAAGTTATTCTGGGTAACATACAGTACAGCAGGAAATCTCTAACTGAAGCTGAAGCAGATGAAGCCGGCTGAGGCCAAGAGAGTTCAAGTTAAAGGTGAACCGCAGCACAAAGTACCTGCCATGAGCATCACAGGGCCGGTGACATCCAACACTGTCACAGTATCCAGGGCGGGTTTTTCCTTTACAGGACAGAATCATTACGGCGCTTCCTCTGATGAAAACCCACAAGAGATGAAACCGGAGACAGAGAGAGAAAGAGAGGGAGAGACGGGAACTCTCAAAGGGTTCGTTCATCACCAACAAGCTGTCTGAGGTTGCAGGAATATACTGTAACCTTCTGGAAGAATGGTGCGTGTGAGGAGAGATGACAGCAGAAGGACAAACATCCTCATGTGTCGTTCACTCTGGTATGAAGCGTACTGGAGCTAGTTAACAGCTCCCAGCGGGTGGAAGGAGAAGGACTGATTCTCAGCTCTGATTTAGGATCTGTGTTGTCATAAAGCTTCCAGACGCCACAGCAGGACCCTCAAACATGTCTGTGTCTGGGTTTTGTTCCCCCTCACACAGTCTCACACTCTTCTGTCTCCTGTCCTGAGGTTGTTTCACTTCGCCTGGGTTTAAACTTTGTGATGCCTCATGTGAAGTTTTAAAGCATTGACTTGTGATGTCTCCTCCTCTCCTCTGTGGTTTCTGTCAGGTTGCTGAGCTCCATTAAACCCGGCCTGGTGAAGAAGATCAACAGACTTCCTACACCCATAGCTGGCCTGGTGAGTCTCTGCCCTCACGCATCCTTCAGACTTCAGTTTACAGTCTCACGATCATCTGATCCTCTTGGATCTCTTGCTGTTTTCCTTCTTTGTCACATTGCTTCATGTCTGCGTCTCCCCTCCCTTTTCTTTTTTCCCTCCTCAGAGATATTTTTGTTGCTAGTCTGATTCTAGCGCTGTCTGTAGTTCAAAACTTTCTGTAACCTGTGATTTCCCTTGAATGAATTCCAAACCTTATATATGACATGACATAATTGTATCAGAGGGATTGTATGGCAGCCACAGGCCTTGAAACTCCAGATTCCAGCTTTGATGCCGGTCCAGTTTTCCAAAGCAGAAAGTTGACGTACAAGTTAGCAGCACGTTCGTACGCTCGGTCGGAGGACGTTTCTGAGCAGGAATCTCTTTCACCTTCATCATTTTCCTCAGCCTGGTTGTTTTTTGTCGTTCCAAGGATCTAAAGAAAAAGAGATACGACCACACGTTTCAAATGGCAGTGAACCTTTTTGACTTTGTCAGTGTAATGCAGGAAGTAGATTCTGGATACTATACACACTGACAGCAGTCATGTGACGTGCTTGTTTACTGGCTTGGAAAGATTTTTAGGTTCTGTAGCACCAGTGTGTTATCAGGCTTTGATTACAGATACTTCCAGCTGAAAGATCTGTTTTCAGTGCTCACAGCCAAGGTGTCCATCAGCAGCCGTGTGTGACACTGAGCCTAATGACTCTCTTACTACAGGACATGAAGATAATCTGTCGACTCCGTCTGTAAGGAACTCTTGATGTCAAACGTCTGTAGGAGCGTTTGATCCGGTATCAGTTTACAGTCTTTTCATGCTATTTATTTGACTGAACAAAAGTTGATTGATTAACTAAAACCATAAAAACACTTCTTTTTTTTAGTTAAGCAGGAAGGAATTTAAGTTTTCCTGTGAACTTCAGCAGAGCACAGCTCAACACAGTCGAGCCGTTCATGACGACCTCGAGCTTTCAGGACCTGGACCGACATGTAAACAGGGACACGCTCACGCAAAATCTACTTCTGCCCATCTTTCTGTCCTAACTTGCTCTTCGATGCTTTGACAGACTTTATGTTGAAAATGTAACATTGTGGATGTTTTATGAACAGACACATGAACAAGTCATAAGTTAAAGGAGTGAAAGTTGCAGAGGAAATCATACAACAACGACGCCATCACTGTTCTACAGTCGCACAAAAACATGTCTCATACATCAGCAGACAACTTTGCCTGACGATTGTGGGTTTTAGATCGTAGTCGACACAGAGACAACAGGCTAAAACAACCTTCCACTTCCTCCAAGTAGTTCTTGTTCTAAAGGTTTCGGCCACTTTGGGGTAAAATTATCGACCTTCACAAGTCGTCATGTCTTCATTTCTGAAGATGAATCAAAACAGCACAAATCAAATGAAGAATTTGTTTGTGCTGTTAAACTTGAGAACGACTCAGTTATATATCGACGGCAGATGCTCTGCGTTACACTTCTACAATCTGTTGATCAGGCCCGGCAACGAGAAGGTTTGGTTTGGATCTTTGGGATATTTACACAGGTTTTTAGTTTGAATGGTATCTCAAACAGCAGTGATGATGCAGGTTCAGTAATGAACTGCCCTTACAGAGGGGACAATAACATTACAGGACCGTTATGAATTGGCCCAAAGGGGCGGATGAATGGTCCACTGAAGACAACATGTTTACATGCTGGTTAAAAGAAAGTCACACCTGCTGCTTTCCTCCAGTGTGAACAAACGACCTGCTGTACTTCAGATGTGCTTCTGTCTGTGAGCGTCCTGCGGCTTTCAGGGACTTTTCTTCCTCTTGGCTGCGATTAAAGAGGCGAGAAACACATAAACAAGGGGTCTGCTGTTATCTGGCCCATCGTAATAAAACACAGCTACTCCCCCTTCCTCTTCCTGTTTTGGGGGCTAATGGGAAAATGAGTCTCTGAGGAGTTTTGGCTGGTTTGTAATTAGAGCAGCTACCTCAGTGCTTCGGCAGCCCGGCCCGCGTGGCCGAGAGTTCTTCTGAACGGGTCGGTTGTTGCGTTCCCGTCGCTCTCCGGGTCGACTGGTGTGTTGGAGTTTTACGGCGTGTAAACAGACGTGCAGCAGAGAGAGATCGTCCTGGAGCTGAATGGAAGTGATTCACACGTTCATGCACATATGTTGTTTTCCAGACAGGAGCAGCAGCAGGATGTGTAACTTTTCAGTAACACGTATGTTAATAAAAACAATATTTGAAACGGTTGTTTTCCAGTAGTGGAGATTTTAAATTGTAATATTCTTTGTTTTTCATATTCAGTTGTTCCTTGTGATTTATTCACCCGGTGCAGCAGCAGGTTTTCACAGCCTGTGAATAAGCTAAACTTTTCACTTGATAACAGAAAATCTTCTTTGAAATAATGCTGAACTTTTTGAAGTTTTGATGGTAAATACTATTTGTTTAATCCTTTGCTCCTGTTTATTATTATTCATTAAGTTGTGCCACTGTTGGAGAACTTTTGCCCAAATGTGTTATGACTTCATTTTTTGAGCGTACAGAAGCTTTGTGTCCGAGTCGACCTCCTCCCTCCTACAAACACATTCAGCTGTCAATCATTTCTTTGCGGTAGACGCCCAGCTTCCTGTGGCAGTGACCTGCAAATCACCACAAA
>OMLP01010936.1:24310-36345 GCA_900302685.1 Spondyliosoma cantharus | reverse complement strand
AGAGAGATTAACAAAAAAGTGGGAGACTCTCGCTCTACAATACATCACACATGTTATTCAACCAAATGATTTCCTGTCTAAAGTATTCTGGGCCCCTAATAAACATTTATAACACACTATAATGCAGTTGTACCCAGATTAATGTATATAAATGTGTATAACTGGTCCTCTCAGGAGGGAAAACACATTTTGGTTCAGAAGTGTTTTTGAAAATAGTCTTTGAACAAACATATTTTATATATTATAAATACAAAGCCCCTGCAGGTGTTGACAAATGTGTCTGACTGAGTACGTGACACAATATATGTCAGTGCTGCAACTAACGATTATTTTTCGCTGTTGATTAAATGTACCCAGTTTTATTCCATCACAGCAGATGATGGATGATAATAAAGTCAAACAAACGTTGAAGCATATAGAATATTTCTTCACAGGAGACAAAAGTTCACATTAATAAACACATGAAACTTTCTTTTATCTGCTCACAATTAATATAATGTGATGTATAATATGAATAAATGAAGGTGTGCTGCTTATAAATGCTGATGTGTTCGGACTCAAAGTGAAGTGTAGCTGAGGGAGTGAAGAGAGAGCAGACTGCTCCATCAGCCTCCTGACGACGACGATGTGATGTTTCAGCTCCATCTTGTGTCCCGACAGCGAAACTACAGCGAGATGTTTCCTCCGTGGCACGACCTCTTCAAATGTCAGTTATCATGATGATTAAAGCAACAGAAAACACTGACAGGAATGTAGCTAAGTACATGTACTCAAGTCTGAGTTACTTTGCTTGAGCATTTTCCATTTTCTGCTACTTTACACTTATTTTATTTCATAGTTACTTTTCAGATTACGCGCCGCAATCAGAGCCAAACGAGCGAGTGTTTGATTTAACTCATCTCATCAATAATCAGATAAAAAAATTAATCAGATTCCAATTTGAATATCAGTTCTGATAACTGGTCAACCCACAGTACATACAGTATGTGCATAAATATAAATATGTGTGTGTGTGATTACTCTTGATATTTAAGTTCATGTAAAATCAGATACTTTAAAACTTTTACTCAAGCACTATTTTAACACGGTTTACTCAAGTATGACTTTTTGGTACTTTTTACAACACTATAAAATGTTGTCAGTAGTACTCCAAAGTGATACTTGAGTAAAAGTAAAGATATCTTTTTGTAATACAACTTTGGTAAAAGTAAACGTCCCCATTTAAAAATCTTATGTTCATGTTTTTAATGTGATTGCCGAATTAATTCATGAAATTAAAAATGCACTACTCTGGCTCTCTTATCAATCTGCAATGTTACTAGTAACTAAAGTAATCAGATACATTTAGTGGAATAAAAAGTACAATATTTTTTATTTAAAATGTCAGAGAGCGGAAGCATGAAGAAGCAGTAAATGAAAAAACCCCAAATTGTTCATTAGAGTAAATGTACTCAGTTACATTCCATCACTTAGCCGAAGTTCATTTTCAACACCGATCACATGATGAGCATTAATGATCCATGGACTCCATTACAACAACCGTCTCTGACACACACAAATAAACAAATGAACCAAACAAACACAGGACGTTTTATAATTACAGAACGACATGGTGTCATGATTACGACTCTGAGAGATGTTGAGTCGAGATGCTGCAGAAAGAGCTGAAGATGAGCCGAGGATGGAGAGAAATCGATCTAATCTAGACGGAGCCTTTCTGAGCTGATTTTAGTCAGCATCACGGCGAACATCAACAACACAGCGAGGACGAGTCCAGGTTCTGACCCGTGGACGCGTCGCAGGTTCTCACGGGTCACATTCAGATGTGTTGAGAGGATGTGAGCGCTGTGATCTTAAATGTAAACAGTAAAGGAACAGTTCACCCAAAGTCACATTCAGAGTGAGGCAGGGTGTTGAGTTTGAGACTGGATCGGGCTTGATTGACTTAAAGGGGGCCGCTGGGCCTTGGCGGAGGTATGCACTCTACTGAGAGCCATTCTAGTTGATTCTGGAAGACGGTTAAATTTAGAAATATAAAACATCAATTTGTCACCTGATAAATATGTCGTCAGCGGTGGAATTTAACTAAGTACTGTCACTTCTTATTACTGCAGCACATTTTACACCACATGTGTTTGAAAGCTTTTACTTTGGAGGTCTCTCACTCTCTTTAATCAATTAGACAATCGATGGAAAATTAACCAGCACCGATAAAAAAAAAAAGTATGATTCCAACTTGTGAGGATTTAATTATAAAGGCACCTAGTAGAGCGTATACCTCCGCCAAGGCCCAACAGCCACATTTAATCAAATCAAGCCTGATCCAGTCTCAAAACAACAACAAAAATATCAATGCAGCCTTTACGACCTCATTTCCTTAGTGAGGCATTTATATTTATGAGATTAATAAAGTGGATATGTTGCCTCTATTTATATAAACTGTCGTGTTGATTCATTTATATCACATCACATGTTTTGTCTGCATAAATCCTTCATTAGTAAAGTAACTGAAGCTCTCAGTGGAGTAAACAAACCGTATTTCCCACTGAAATTTTAATGTAAGTGGCATAAAAAGAAACAACTCATTTAAAGAACAAGTTCCTCAGGTTTGTACTGAAGGATAGTACTTAAGCAAATGTATATAGTTGCATTCCATCACTGGTGGTGTTGCTACTGTACCTCGAGTAAAAGCTCTATATGTCTTCCGTCAGTGTCTGTAAGAAGTGATTGATCAACTGAAGCCAATAACACATCATTAAAAAACATCACAGTGTGATTTAAAAGACGTATTTATAGGAAAAGTTGATTTTGATGCAGAGGGATGGTGGCCGGCCCGTCCTACGATCCCAAAGCACCAGCGTTTAACGGCTGAAAAATCCACTTTTGTTACAAATTGGACCTTTAAGTACCACAAATTTGAAAAGTGCTCTGTAGCGTATCTTGATTTTATCTCATTTGATTTGGCTTTCATTTGTATTCTTTAGATTTAAATTGTCCTCTTCTTGTATATTTGATGTCTCACTTTGGTATTTTATATTCATCGCATGGATGAAAAGCACTTTGCATGCTGGTTTAATAAGTGCTCTATGAATAAAATGCATTAGTATATTACTTTTATTATCATTACTCAAGTAAATTGTACTTAATTACATTCCATCTCTGCTGGTGTTTCTACTTTGACCTGAGTAAAGGATCCGAATATATCTTCCACCACTCATTTTTCAAAGATTCACCTGTATGCACCCAGAAGGTAAGGAAGAAGTTGGATTCAGGTGCCAACACTATATGCGTAAGAAACATTATTGTAATTAAAGCATGTTTAATATTGTTTAATGAGCTGTTACTCCCACATTTAGTATGAACGTCACATCAGTCTTGTAGAAAGTCATCCTCTACTTCAGGCCTTTGTTGCTCAGCAGCCATGCAGGAGGGATGAAGGTCGTTTTAATCCAGTGTTTAACTCTGGATGTGACCGAGGGCTCAGACCGAAACTTCACTGACACTCTGAGGAGGAACCCTCAATCATTTCACGGGTACATCTGAGGACTGGATATTCATCCCACTCGCCCCGGCACTGCCTCATTTAGATTTACTCCCATCCTCTGCCTCTTGCATAAATGTCCCTCCTGTCTCAACCGGCTCCAGCTTAACTCCGCTCTCACAAAGTAAAAGCCTCCTCTCGTGCCTCCTGTACCAGCTTTAGGCCCGAGGACTGGACCATTCAGATCTCATCCCACCAGCAGAAATCTGTTTACATTTCAAAGCAAGAAACAAGATCAATTTAAATATATTAAACAAACTCATTTGCAGACATCAGCTGTGTCTGTCTGCTGGTGTCTGGCTGTGCTGTGAAAGCCAGAGGTTCATTTCAAAGTGAAGTCCCACAGACAAGAGCATCAGAAACACCAGGTATTGTAGTTAGATTGAGTGAATATACATCAGGTTGGACTGTGAGTAGTTAGCATGGCTGCGGTGTAAACAACACTCGTGTATTGGCCCAATGGAAGCAGCCATTTTAAGAAGATGGGGAGCTTGTGGGACTCGGGGAAACATTTTCAAATGAAAACAATATTTTTGGATAATGAAGTTTCGTGCTATGAACTTTCGTCCACATTTCCGCTGTACGGGCATTTGTAAAGACTGACAGCCGCGGCGGCCAATGGGAAGCCTCGAATGGAAGAATCGACCAATAGGAGCGCGGGGGACGGTTGTTATCAAGTCGTAAACGGTTAGTAACAGGACAAGCAGGTAAGTAAGATTTTGTCTTGTTATTTTCTCTAAATTAAATGAACGCTGCGCGTGTCAGGAAAAACTAGTCATTTGGCTGATCCCTCGGCTGTTCGATTTGTGCAGGTTGGATTTTTCCGCCGCACTTTTCTGTCAAACGTGCAGAAAACGGTAGTCATTGAGAAGTCAGTGTGGGATCGGGAAGCAAACAAGCTAGCGAGCATTAGCTTAGCCTGCTAGCTAACTCGGCTGCTATTGGCCAGCCGTTAGCTCTCTACGTCGGTGCACCTCAGTCTCAAACATTAGCTCGGCTAGCTTTAGCTCCTCAACTAGCGTCAGGAGAAAGTACTGTTAACTGTATCACAAAAATCACTGGCGTTACATTCTTGGACACGATAGTCAATAAAGAAACCCCCTTCACAACTTGCTTCTGAGTTTCAAAGCCCAGTGTTAAAATTATTCAACATGTAAAACTTTTTCATTATAAATTTGCAATGATAACGTTCGTGTAGGTAACAATAGCCAGCTAGCGCTAGCTTGCCAGCTGGACGTAAAAAATCCTTGAGACTCGCAGCGCTGCCAGGACAGTTGACAACTTTATTTACCGAGCCTGGCTCTGTCCTCAAGTGTTTGTATATGATTAATGAATGTTCGTCTTTTTATTCTCTTTATATTTCAGCTGCCATGTTATCCCCATGTGTGGCAACTGGAGTCATGGACCCTTGGATAACTGAATGGAGTATGTCAACAATGGAGTTAAAGGTATTCCTCAACACTAAACATTGTTATTTGGGTTTTTTTTTGTAATTTTATGTTTGTTTCTGACGGGACCTGAGGGTGATGCTCTCCATCAGTTCTCACCTGTGGGCAGAACCGAAACAAGAAGGGAGGTTTGCGAATACAAGTGGCCGACATGAGTTGCCTTTTTCGGATGGCCCACCCCAACAGGGACAGCTGACCTGTGGCCTGGCAGGGAGCCACACGAGGTGCATCTAATTCGGATTGACACGCATCCCATGCTAGTGGAGGTATTTCAGTTACAACGGGCGTGTCCGACTGGGAGAAGACCAAAAAAACATGCTGGATGGATTACATCTCCCAGCAAGTGTTGGGACGCCTCTGAATCCAACAGGAGCACCCAGGAGGAGTTCAAGGAGCTTTCAAGGAGTTCCCTAGCCTGTTGCTGTTCTGACCTGGAAGAGGATCGGAGGGTGGATGTATGGATGGATGGATGGATGGATGGGTGCTTTAACCAATTCCCAGTATAGCACACAAGGATTACCTCAACTCACTGGATTACTTATTGGATAACAATCAAAGCCATCAGCTCTTTTTTGATCCTGACATTTGTTGTTCACCTCCTGAGAGTTTTATGCAGATATGATTTTGATATAATAGGCTGATTGGCAGTTGCTCCCTCTCTTTCCTTCACACATGCACACATTGATAATTACTTATTTATTATGCATGTCTACTCCGTAGCCTGATAATGCACAGAGGCCATGCAAGACCCCGCAGGAAATGAGTGTTATGCATTCATTTGCATCACTTATCAGTCAAATTGATATACAACAAGTCAGAAGCACTGTCTCATCAGAGGCAATGAACCCTTTTTAATTCACACCACCTCCGTAACCCATTTCTGGTGATTACCAGGCTTTAATTAATGACTTTATTATGAACATTAATGCATTATGAGTCAACGCAATAAGTATTTACTGGAATTATTTTCAAGTGCACAGGAAGTCATAAGGGATTGTTTATGCAAAAGCTGTAGAAGATAAACTGGACAAGCAGAAGCAACAGAAAAACAAATGAACAAGTACAAATAGGCGACTAACGGAACTTTAAACTTCCTCACTGGAAAAGATAAAGATATCAGTACTGTACATTAGGGGTGGGAATTACATCATAACTCACAATATGTCGGCCACGGAAGCAATGCTATCACAATACAGTGATTCTGCAGTAATCTATACATTGCAGGACATTCATCAAACAATACAGCACGCTATCTGTCTAACTGAAGAATACAAAATACCCCTTAAAATGACATAGTACAGGAATTAAATATTTATTCACGGAATTGTGGCGAATTGTGGCAAAATTTGATATGAACTGAAAGGAAACAATGTATAAAAAGTCTTAGTCTTAGTCTTAAAAGACTGAACAGTTCCGCAGTTAAGATATATTTTTTTAAAGTAAACCACTGTGCCTCACTAAATCCCTTTCAACCTTTGTAAATTACGTTTACAGAAGTTTACACCACAAGGAGTCATGAAATTGTGGCTCTAGTAAGTCTGTTTGTCAGGGGAATCCACTAGAGCATGTTTTATGCATGCCGTATTGATATTTTGTCCCATCCCTACTGTATGCACTGAAATGATCTCTGTGAAGAGCAGCACAAAACAGTGTTGTAACAATAACTTAGCAAAACGGATAGTTTTAATTTAGAAAACACAGGGCCGTTACATCCAACGATTTCCTTTATGTACTATATAATACACTTTTAAAATGTGAAAGATCTATAAATTACTTGTTCCACCACCACCTGGTAACATCATGCTTTATTAATAATAAGTGCAGACAAATACTGAGCAGAATGAAACACCAAAGAGCTGAGTTACAATTCCCCTGTTATCAGTGTCACATGTAAATCTGCTCACCGCAGGGCTGAAGACAGACTTTCATTGTGTGACTAAATCTATTAACAATGGTAATATAGACCTGCATGCTATTGAATTTCAAGGAATTCAATTTATGTATCTGCCAGTACACAGTCACAATAGCTGTATGCTAATAAAAGGCCTCATAGATACACGTCTAATTTCTAGTAGTCAGGATTACATGAAATGGACACACGTAAAGGACTACCTTTAAAACAGAATGCAGTCCAACACAACAGCCCTGCAAAAATTGTTATCTATTTTAAGCTGAGGCTGAGTAGTTTTTTGGTACAGACTAATGTATCTATTTCACCAAATGTTGAATACTACAGGCCCTCAAGGCAGCCATCTGAATATCTGGTCAAACTTGAAAGCTTGTTATCTTATTGTTTGATCAAGTAGTTTCAAATTCAAATCAAAATGGACTCTTCTTCTTGAACGACTGCTTGTGGTTATATAACATTTAACATTAAATTGTTATTTTTATTTAAACTATTAAATTGTAAGTGCTGCCTGGCACATGAAAACAATACTCGGCACTATTCAAAGGTCCACTTTGAAAAAAAAGTTGAATTCAAGTCTTATTCCCAACGCATCAAAGCTCGTATGTAAAATTTTATTGAGACAATAACAGAAATGTTATTACATAACTCTGAGGCTGCAGTTTGTTGTACTGTATTATGAAATATTATGTTATAAAATTCAATTGTAATCCAGTACAACACAACCAACTAGCTACAGCCTCAAATTATAGCTTTTACATAACACTGGAATATTAAGACTTTAAATCTCTTTAAAATCACCTCATAAATGTAAGGATTAGGCCACAATAGAAATATGATATTTATGACCGAATATCCTCTATCGATGTTGCAACACCATTGAAGGGATGACTGTTGGTACTGTCATGAATTTGAAAGAAATAATCACGAGTGATGACTAAAGCTTTCAAAACCAGGAAATAGCAATATCACAGTAGTGTTGTAATATTGACATATGGCCCGGCTCTTTTCCAAATTACTAATCAAGCACCTCTGAGATGGACTAAACAAAAGATTAAATTGCATTTTATTAATATTGTTGCTTTAATATCCACTCCAGTAGTTTAAGTAATCAGTGTAGGTGCTGTAGCTTTTTGATTGTTGTACATATTAGATCTTGTTTACTGCTTTCCACCAGCCCGGCTCTCCCACAGCTGTATGTTGTTGTTATGTTTGGGCTTTGGCTGCATTTAAACGTCAGGTGGAGGAGAGCTCCTTCACGTGGCCGCTGGCTGTAGGTGTAAGGCTGCTGCAGCTGCTGCTGTTGTGGTGCTGGTGCTGGTGGTGGGCGAGTTAGTTCCTATGAAAGATGACAGGAGAGCCAGGCTGTCTCGACTCGGCCCAGTTTGATCAAAGGGGTGATCCCCCTCCCCTCTCCTGTCCTGTAATTCCCAGCATTTATTATTGTCATTATTGGGCTCTTTGGATTGTAGACATCAGGTTATTCTCTGTGTAAATGGTTAATTTTGTGTACAGGATGAAACTAGTGTTTTAATGTAGGTCGACATGAAACATAATGGTATATTTACTAAACGCGTGGTGTAGGAGAGACATAAATAGCAGCGGTCATGTTCCCAGTCAACCCACCTCCATACAGTCCGTGTCTAACATGTCCAATATTGACACTGCGCCGTGTTTTTGAAGACAATGCCCTCCTGTGGTATCTTCTTTTGAGCTTTTATGTCGTTTCTTATCTGCCCTTTACTCTAGTGGCGAGTATGAGAAATGTCTCCCGCCTACCAGCAAGCAACACACACACACACACATACGCGCACACGCACACACACACACACACACAGCCCTTCTATGTTTGTCAGACTCAAATCCGAGGGAGAGGAGCTAGCCGCCATTTTCTAAGCGTCTCTCCCTAAAACGAGAGAAAAGGGCTCGCGACAAACTGCCATCTGGATTACCTTTCGCTTACTGAGAATCGGAATTTTTGGTACAGGATTGCGGTGAAATCGCCTACATTTGAAGTATTTCGGGGTAGAAAGGACTGTTTCACGGCCTTGTCTTATATTCGCCGTAGCGGCGAGGCGAGCTAGCTGGCGAGCAAGGTGTAGATCGTTGATTCGCCCATTGCCCGAATCCGGAACGAAACCCGAGCGGCTCTGTGAACCGGGCCCTTTCGGCAATCTGGCTGCATTTTTGGATTAATTAATGGCAGAGTGATCGAATCGAGCCGTGTTTTTGTGTTAGCACCCTTGGTTTTTTTCCACCAAAACTGCAGGGGATTGTTGCCGAAATTCCCTCGGATAGTGCAACCTCGTCACGTGGTAGGTTCCTCCTTTTTCTTTGTTAGCGAGCTAGCTAGACTGGCAGGGTCTACTCCCAAGTTCTCACTTTTTGACATATGTGCATTAACGCTACGTAGTGTTTGATTACCAGCCACATACTGTACTCAAGGCCAACGACGGTCCCTGTAGATTTACAGCAGGCTGCCTTGTATTTATTTCCTGAGTCTAATTGCAATGCACACCATGTCTCCGCTTTGCAATAGGTCTTAAAGCGTTGTTTAAAATAAGTTGTGATGCATAACGACTGGGGTGTCTTGTTATTATGGCCGGATTCTCTTCGTTCATGATGTTTCACGACCTGGATTTAACTCTGGCGTTAAATGCACGTGTGAACCATGCCTTTTAACGCATAATAAATAATACTCCAGGCGTTATTGACTGGAAAAAAAAAGCACTAGCACTGAGGTGAGCGTAGGCTACGTAGTTTAGACACTAAAATGTTTACTCGCTTAACGAGGTTTGCGTAGAGCTCATAGTGGGCTCTCACTAAAAACAGAAATGGCCAAGTCGTGCCACTAAAAGGAAAGCTACCAAATGATAGATAATGTGATGAGGGTAGGTAGCGTTTCACTGCAGTTGGCTTACGGGAGACTCACGCTAGCTTTCCAGCAGGTTGTGTTTCTTACATCAGCAGCTTTCCCGAGCTAACGTTAGCCAGAAGCGAAGCGCATTAATTTGCACGCAGTGTATAGAGTGACACGGTTCACACAGATATTTATCTTTCGCTTCGTGCAGTTTGGTTGTGATGTGACGATCGGTGGCCGGGGTATTTTTTTATTTATTTATTTTTCTTCCCCCCGTTACGGCTCCACGATACACAACACTGATCTTATAATGGTTTTCCGCGGAAGCTGCTGAGAATGAGAGATTATGAAATAACGCTATTACGCGCGTACGCATCTAGATCAGAGGAGCCAGCCCTCCTTTTTAAATATCAAATGTTTTTTGTAAACATCAGGAAGACATTTTGGTGATTACGTTATGGTTGGCTAACGTTGGATGTGGACATTTTTGTCGCATCTCTGGCGATAAGGTTACAGTTTATATAACAGCCGGGTATTATGATGCATAATGAATCCAAAGGTTGTGCATTTACTGGTGTTGGTTGTGTAGTTTCCTTCCATGTAGCATGAACAAGTGTGTTAGGAGCGGAATGGGCGGTTTTTAGGCAGATGAATTGCATTGCATAATCTGCTTCGGAAATACCAACATGGCGTAGTGCGCGCTGACTAGAAACTGCGGTGAAATACTGAGCCCCCATTCATCTGAGCCTGCAGACGATCCGCCGAGATGCAGCTCGCTTTTATCTCCTGTGTCAAATGAAGGAAGGCTTTTTAAAAGTTTGATGCATATATGAGGCAGGCGGTGTTGATGACATGTTAATCACGGAAGCAATACCTCGCCTTGATCTTTTCTCGTCTCTCTCTCTCTACATACTGCAGTTTTAGAATCATTTTCGCTGGGAATAACATTTAGAAAATCGTGATGGTTTAATGAGTTCAGCTGAAATTGTCTCAGGAATATGGTCAGGATGACATCATGTGCTTTGGACTTATGCTGGGGCCTAAATCCACCTACTTACACTGCCTGTGTGGAGCCCTGCTGCACACACTGACTTACCAGGGCACATATAGGGCAGTGGGGTTTGGGCAATTTGCATTTGCTTTTCCTGTGTCCTCCTTCATCTGAATTAAATTCCAAAGCTCATTTTATAAAGAGGAGCCTTGTAAGTAAATGACAATGAAGGCTTGTTCACACAAGCATGGGTGTAGTTGGAATTATTTATTGGCCTGGGATGTAGCTCAGATGTCTGCTGTTATTCCATCTATATCATTAGCATCCCATTCACAAGGTCAGTGCATGTTGTTAATTTTGTTTTTGTATTTTTGTTAAGCCACGGAAGAGGGCTTCTGCAGACAGAGGCATTATTGTGATTACAGTGGAATAAGATGACATTTTCTGGAATTCTTGTGAGAGCTAAGTTAATGGACAGAAAGATGAGTGTATTTGATCATCTCGGATGATCCTCCTCCTCCACCTGAAGTGTTTCTGCTGGTTCCATTTATAGGATCAATTTTAGCAACACTTGCAACCAGTAGGTCAACGAAATGTCACTGAGTCACCAGTTAATTTCATTAGGCCTTTAACTGGATTAGATGTAGGCCTTTATTATAGGTTTGCTCTTAAGTCAGTATGTTCAATAACTTTCTATTATATTTCATGGCAGATATTTAAAAAATGCTGCTTTCTTTTTGGCAGTGGTTGGTAATTTTCCACTCACTCTACAGGCTTACAGAACCTGTAGTGCAAGTATTTCAGTTGTTAGTTTTATTGTACATAGGTATAGGCTGTCTTCATGTTGTCACCTAAATAATATTAAGTGTGGACTATGTAAGTTCGTGAAAGCATATTAATGTCTTAATTGAAGTCAAAGAAAGATTTTTCACCCACTTATACATAAAGCACTCTCTGCCCTTTGAGATAAAACTTGAATTTTATTGTCAGTTCTTCCTTGAGCATGTGTTTATGCTATCAGGTTGACTTCCTTGCCTGTATATGCTAGTTTACACTATGTGGTTGTGAGTCTATCACTGTACAAGGTTGTGAATGTTAACTGAAATGTTGATAGGAAAATGTCTCCACCCAACACCCTCCGACACCAACTTGGATTACAGTTTGATGTAATAAGGGTTTAAATCACACTTGAGTTCATCTGACTACTTTTGTTAAACTCTATTTTTGTCTTTCCTCTCCTTCTTTTGTCTTTATGTCCAGGCTGTCCTCAGGTGGGGCAGTAAGCGGGT